>MU226072.1:2039425-2059613 GCA_018584345.1 Thuja plicata
ATTATGATTTGATCAAGGAAATTGATATAATTGATATTGTTGATATTTGAAAATATTGATTCAGGGATTTGATAAATTGAGAAATGGGGCCCAAAGTCTAGGTGACCATTTTAGGGTGCATACACAATGATCTATGGCCTAAAACCCTAAGTCTCTATGCAAAAATCTGGTTTAAATACTGAAGACTCTGCTAAATCTTGCTATTTCCTTAGACTTTTATTTCAAATTTATAGTTGTTGGAGCAAAAATCCCTAAACCCTTCTTAGACTTGTTATAAAACGAAGTTACTTTTCAGAGCTACTTAAGTCTTTTTATGTCATGTGCTCTTTTATCCTGGATTTTATCTCTTAATCTCCAAATGAGATCGAATATGCTCTTTTCTTTTAGAGATTACATGCACACCATGGATGCAGATCTCATCGTGTGGCTGGCGCTAGATCTCACAATCATAGTCAGAGTCAAGCTTTTATTCAGCGATTTAGTGAGGGCCATTGATCGAGTTCTTTTCTTTTCTTGATTGTATGGTATGCGCCAAATCTCTGGATAGACTCAAGGGTTAAGAAATGTTTCAGTGACTTGGTGACTCAGTTATCTCCAAATCTCTAGATTTTCTCATGAGTGAACATGAGTCAAGTACAGTTAAGTCAAAGATCTTGAGACTAAGTCTTAGCCGTTGATAGGGTACGATTCAAGTTTTGATCATGTGGTCTGCACTTAATCTCCAGATAAAGTCAAGGTCAACATTTCTATCCAACGATCTAGCAAGGGCCGTTGATCTTGTTCTGTCCTTGTTTTGATCATGTGGTCTACACGTAATCTCCAAATCAACCTAGAGTCAAGGATTTCTTTCAGCGACTTTGAGACTAGTTTATCTCCTGATCTCCAGATGAACCTGGGGTCAAGCCAAGTCAGGTTGAGTTTATTGCGGGATTCAGAGATAGCCTTGGTTGCGTGACCTTGTAATGTTTTGGTCAGGTACAATTTCATTCAAAAATTCAGCGCAGACCGTTGATGCAATATAGATCCTGTGCTGTGCGCGTGATCTCGTAATGTTTGGGTCAAGTACAAGTTCATTTTGAGATTCAACGTAGACTGTTGATGCAATATAGATCTTGTGGCGTGCGCATGATCTCGTAATATTTTTGTCAAGTGCAAGTTCATTCAGAGATTCAGCACAGACTGTTGATGCAATATACATCCTATGGCGTGTACGTGATCTCTAAATAAAACTCAGGTTAAGGAAAATGTTCAGCGATTCAGAGACACAGTTATCTCTGAATCTCCAGATTTGAACATGGTCAAGGAAAGATACTCAAATAAAAGGTGGATTCTTCCGCGGATGGATCATGGTCGTTGATTAGTGCAGTCAAAAATACTTATTGACCTGATTATATGCAATCTTTAATTGTTGAGTACACATCCTTTAAGTTCACAATATGATGTATCACCTATAGTGATTGATTAATAACTCAGTTTTGATCGGTAGCATTGAATCTTGTTCTTGATAATTGATTTCATCTTTTGCTGTCCTTCTGCATAAAACTCTCTCTCTGATCCTTAGATGTGCTCTTCGGATACAATCATCATCACATCCATCTGTTCCAATTAATTACATATCTATTTATACAATGAATTGACCTAAATAGGTTTCACACTTTCCAGTGATAACTCTATGATCAAAGGTTTACAACTTGACCTTGATCTCCTAGTTTGTATGTTTACAATCAGTTAGACTGATTAAAATAATTACATGTGCTTTACTTGCCCCTCAAGAGATGGTTTTAAAGATAATATTTAAAGATAAATATAAAAGTCAAGTGTTTTATTTGATGTTTAACTCAAATCCACATTTCTTGGAAATAAAGCTGTCTCTCAGTAGACTGGTGCTCAGGTTGCTTTCCTCAGTGATGTCTCTGTAGACATTCTGCTTCTCAGTTTGCTCTGTAGACTGACTGTCGGTGTTCAGTGTGAACTTGACTATTGGGTTCCTCTGTGAACTTGTCTATCAGAGAAGAATGGTTTTGGTGTTCTCTTTCCCTTAACATTTTCGGTGACCTCTGTGAACTGCTATGTCGGGTTGCACTATAAACCTATTTTTTGGTGATCATGTTACCGACGGTTCAAAAACTATTTCCTTTGTATACTAATGATAAAATATGATCATTAGAGGGTGTCTAATGTGAGGAAGGGGGACATAAGGGCCATATACTACTAGACACACTCCTGGTCTATCCTGGGGAGTACCTCCACCTACGCCCATGAATGATGTCATGCTCCAGTATTTAACTGTGACCGAGCACAAATTCAACATATAATGTTTTAAGAAAATAAAAAAGGGATCGCCATATTGCTGTGGGGTGTTTTTATCAAAAACCAACCATCAATGATCCCAAAAGTTCTTCCGCATATCATCAATCGTGCACCATTTGATGGATAACTTCTGCTTTTTGGGATAAGCTTCTGGTCCAGTTTTGGAATTCATAAATAGGTCATCTATTTTTTCTTTTGTGATAACAAGGGCTTTCACCCCATCATAATCCATCCCATCATTAAATTGGGTGTGCATGGACGCTCGCCATCGAAGTGGAATATTATTCTTCGTGGTAAGCATCTCCATATTTTTAATTATGGAGTTCAATGTGGTCAACTTTGCGCATAATGTAGGGACATGACCATACACATTTTGAATGACCCTCAACTAATTCAAATTATCGCCTATGAGGTCCTCTAGAGGTGGAGGGTTCAAAACTTGAGGGTTTTCAGGCTGATTATTTTGGAGGGGGGTGGGTTTTTAGATTCAATATTGTCATTTGTGTCTTCCATGCCTGATTAAATTATAAATTCATATAATTAAAATGAATTTCACACAACAATTTTTTTTTAAAATTTACAAACCCTATATTTAACCAAAAAACTAAAAAATTAACTAAACAAAAAGAAAAAAAGGCTTACTTGTGATGAATTGGAGAAGAAATTCACAAAAATGGACCAAGTATTCAATTTGAAATTGCGTACACGATGCGCTTTGGGTACTTGATATTTCTTTGCATCCAAAGCCATGAGTCAAAAATGACCCACGACTTTGGTCTGCACATATATAGGTGCGCAGGTATCCGGTAGCCGATATGCATCATGTACCTGATACATATTGGGTACCAGATACCTAGATTTAAAAATAGAGTCATTATTCATATTATAATATTAATATTATATTATGATATATTATAATATTCAAACATTATACTATGATATATTATAATATGAATATTATATAATAATATAATAATGTATTCAGATTATAATATATCATTCATATTATAATATTATAATATATCATTCATATTATAATATTATAATAATATAATAGTATTATATTATTATAATATATTATATTATTAAAATAAATATAATATATTACATTATTATAATATATAATACATATACATAATATTAATATGTTATATTAATATTATAATATAGTATAATATTATATTAATATATATTATCTATTATATTATATATTATATTAATAAGTACTAATGACCATATCAGGTATTCGATACGTATCCGATACTCGATATATATCAGGCATCAGATTTGCATTGGTATTTACTTTGGCCAGGTGTACTAACACCCAGGCCTATTAAAAAGTAGTCAATACACATTTATGCATTTTTGGGCAGGTGAAAAATGTATTCTTTTTCACATCACCCCTTTTTGGCATACCATGATCCTTCACATACACTCTTCTTTCTTCTTCTTTTTGTCTGTCTTTCACTTGTTTCCGTTGTTGCCTTCGATAGTCTCCTTGATATGCTCTCCATTGTACCCTTTTATATTGCCCCCTTTCCTCCCCCGATTGAAAATTCAACGTTGATTGATTCATAGCTACAAATTTTTAAAAAAATTCTCAATTTATGTACTCACATATCATTGGATTAGCAAAGGAGTTGGGTGTTGAAAAAATTGGAGTGAATGAAAAATAAGTCCAAAGTTATTTCCAAACCAAACATCTAAGAATTTTAAAGTAATATATTAAGTAAAGTATGTTTCATAAAGTTGATTTACAAAATTCAATAAATTTGGTGGCGTTGTCTTCCAGATAAGAAAAAAGTTTCTTTGATCAATAGTTCTGTTAGTTCTTTTTCTTGTTGATCTTTGTATACCCGCGGCTCAAGTATGTTCCTCTATAAACCCATGCACTGAATTCAACAAGGAGAAGAAGAAACGTTCAACAAGGTCCTAAAACCTTCTACACTTTGAGCTCCGTAGACTTAGGTGGGCACTACCTATCTTTTGCCCTCAAACTATAATAACCTCATAAGCAGGCATGAATGGTGGATGTAGTATAAAATAAGTAAATGGTAACAATTTTTAAAATTGGATGAGAACCACAAATCTAACATATCAGACTAGTGCCCTATCCAGTGGGTATGGAGTCACTTTAAATGCAAAGACTCTTAACAACAACATATATCAAATGTAAATCCTGCAAATGATCACTAAACTTGACTATTCCTTACACACTCAATTCACACTTCCTAGAAGCAGATGTGATTATCCGATTCACTTCAATTCTTTACTCATTGAAATTGTTTAAGGATGTTTAATTCTCTCTGAAAGAAACCCTAAAGCAATTAGATCCTCTGCCTTACAGAGTGATGGATTGAAAGTCCTTAACAAGCAACCCAAATGAGCACAATAAACCAAAATGAAGACGTTAAAATTAAATATAAATTCAAAAAATACAAGGAAATACAGACAAATATCATAGATAAAACATCTAAACATGAAAAATCAGAGCCAAAAGACCACTGATAGTCTTAGTTTAACATGTAGAGCTTCCAAGCCTTGTTGTGGCATAAAATTCCCATCATCTACAATAATACAAAGAACCCTAGATATGCCCCAAAGGAAACCATGAGTCAGGACTGCCTTAGGGCACAAGGAAACCCTAAACCACAACCACCACGACTTGGGAAACATGCCATCATTAAGTCAGATTGGACAAAGAGCCAAGAAAGTATAAAATACTATAGAATCAGATTGAACCCTGGAGTGCCACCAAGAAATATTTATAAGGCCCCAAAATATCAGAAAATAAATCCTACGTGCCCTCATAAATGAAATCCAGACGATCATATCTATCCAACTACCATTGCAACCTGGAAGAGCTCCGCCATGGCCAAGAAACCTTCTGCACATATTTAAAAATTCAAATTATACCGGTTATAACAGTCACCATGGTGCAGAAAGAGGCTTGGATTGTCGAGATCAAATCTCATCACAAGTTTAAAACACATCCGTAGATTCCTTTTAAGTTATTCGGGCACTCAGATCAGATCCTTCAAGGTGTCGCACAGATGCAATGGATTGAATACTAGATCTCACGCAACTTTTCCATAAGGCTTCATGCCCACCGTCAGATCCTTTCAAACTCATAGCCTTTTACCTTTATTTACTTCTGGCCGAGTCCCATCACTTATCCACATGTCACGCAGGCGCAATGCCTCGAACACTATCTAATGATCATCTTCACTTTAAGGCTTTGCGCTCACCGTTGGATGAAATCTGACTTGACTGTTCTTTAACTTCATTACCTTGTCGTTGATCCGGACCCACTGGGGACACGTGGTGCAAGGGCGTAATGCCTTGATGAATATCTGTCATGCATCTTATCCATAAGGAAAAGCGCTGAAAACAGGATCAACTCAAACTTGATCACACATTATCTTTACTTAAAGGCTGATCCGGTCCCACTAACCGCCACGTGCCACCATAACGCATTTCCTCAAAGACTATCTTTCATGCTTCTTCAGCTTGAGGAAAGCACCAGCCATACAATGAAATCTGAACTAACCACTCTTTAATCATCCTTTGACTTCAGCCTGGCCCCGCCATGAACACGTGGCACTTTGTCGTGATGCCTCGAATGGTAAAAATCTTCATCTCTGCGATCAAGGGAAAATGATAGCTATAGATCTTCTTGCATCTGCACAACCTTTATCGGCCCTTGAAAACCTAGAATTGATGATATCAACAATGTTACATGGCGAAAGGGCGCGATGCCTTGATGGTTAAACTGATTGCATCTTGTACATTGAGGGAACACGCTCGCCACATGATAGAAATAATATGACGGTAGATGAACTTGCATTGTCTTTGACCACGGAGGGACACCTGTCAACACGACGCGTTGCCTTGAAGCTTAAAGAGCGACATCTTCGCGATGAAGGGATAACGACAGCCGTTAGATTAAGAAAGACATGCAAGTGAGATGAAAAGGTAAAAAGTGACCCGGGGATGTTAAAACTTAGGGAAATAAAGAAAAATTAATTCATCCCCCGACAAGACTTAGGAAAAATTAAAAGGGAAGGCCCCGCTCAGACATGAAACAAAAAGACACATGGGCTAAAAAGATTTTAAGTGACCCAAATAGGTAACTTCATTTTATAACACGGGCCAGAAACTTAGGGTTTTTCTACCAACAACTAGAAATTTGAAAGTAGGGCCTAAGGAGATAGCAAGACCTAGCAGGATTTTCATCATTTAGACCAGATTTTCTTCAAGATTTTAACAGTGCTAACAAGTTCAACAAGTCACAAATTGATATAGAAGGAAAACTTTCTTCCCATAAGAGAAATGCATTTATAAATATACCAAATACCAAACACTCTTATATCTACAAACATGTTTTCATTTTATTTAACATAAATGAAAAAGAATACAGATCCTTCAAACTTGGTCTCTATCAATACATAAATTCTTCAAAATTGATAATTTCAAAATATAAGACTCATTAAATTGTATTATAACAAGATTTCATTATAGTGGTGCAAAAACATGTGAAATTCATCTGTGATGAGAATGCATTTTTGCTCTCTTATTCCTCACCATAATACATCTTTCATAAATTCACATAACCCTATTTCTTTCCTCCATGTCCAATGAATTTTCCTTGTATAGTGTTCCATTTGTACGATTTGAAGATCTTCAACACCTCCAATATTTAAGCTTACAGTATGAATTTCATTGACCATTTTTCTACAACACTCTAAAATGACTCTTCCCAGTTTATCCAAATAGGTTTCAACATTTCCATTTGATTGTATAAAGTCATTTGAAATTAGTGGGCTGTCAATAGTATTTTCTGATCCATCTTGTTCAACATCCATATTTAATTATTTTCTGATCATTAAAAAATTATGAAAAAAAGGTTAGTGTCCTAGAATGATGAGAATCAAGTTATGCATTAACAACAAGAAAATAACATTACAAAATAAAAATAGATTCATAAAAAGTCAATACATATTGTTTTGTCAAAAATACACTCATGCTAGAGCATTTACTTAAAAAGGCAATAAAGGTGGAGCTATAAATTAGGTACAGGTTGTAGACGAAGAAGTTGAAGCATTGTCATTATCTTTTGAAGACTCCTGTTGTAAAGTGGACGTGGATACTGAATGTACAACAAGTGCCAGAGGAGGAATATGTATATATAAAAACATGAGTGCTTTGAAGGTATTCAAGAGCCTGGTTGTTAGATGTTGGCCCAAGTGGGCACTATGTGCTTCCAGGGCATGCATAAGAACTGGTTCAAAATTATTAATGACAGCCATTTGTAGAGCATTGTAAACACAAAATGCTGCATTACATTCTGTTAGCATGTAATGGGAGAATAGACCCCCCACAAGAGCATCCTTAGTTGAATCATAGGTAGTAATAGTATCGTTATAACTAGATGATGAAAGAAAATAATCTTTAATATATGCATGTGCTAACTTCTTTCAGCACTTTTTTCGTTCCTCTTCATTTGAGCAGTCAATGTGGATACTGAACTTGAAGTCAACTGTTTTGGTTCTCCTAGACAGCTGTTGGCTTTGCTATTACATACTCCTTATGTATTCTATGGTACTTTTTGATCCCCTGTTGTGACAGCTGTATGTCTCATTGTTTTCTGCTTTGTATTTTTTAACATAAGTAGCTTTAAATTTAATGAGAAAACTATTTCTTCATATCGAGGCAATCTTATTGAAAATGAGTCACATCTTAATCAGATATGAATCAATATAAAAAAGAACGGTGATTCAATGAGAGAACATTCTAATAGTATAAAAGTTTAGTACATCCGTTCTTTAAAAAGAAGAAACAAATGTGAAATCCATTCTATCACTATCTTAAAATTTGTTTGCCTCCATTGAAACATCACCACATTTTTCTTACTTTTTAATTCTCAGATGTTATATTTGAAGTTGCAGCTTATGAGTAAGATTGAAAGACCTGTTAACTTTTAAATAGAATTTTCCATACAAATACTAGATCTTAAAAAACAATAAGTTGGGATTTTGGAGAATGAACCAACATCATCAACTGGCCAATCAATTTCTTGTTACTAGAGAATATAATAAGATTGATAATAACGTCAACGTATTATATTTGAATTTGCATGTTTTTCAAGTCGGTGCTGAAATCAAGGAGATGCATTGTAAAAATTGATAAACATCTATAATATTGGATTGAGAAAAGTTGTGAATGAGGGAGGCTGCTTCCAGTAACTTGAGCAAATTGTCCACCCATCACTTTCTTCAAGTCTAAACAATCATAAAATTTATAAAACAATTGTAATGGAGAATAATCGGTCCAGTCAAGGCAAGTTTCTTATCTTTTACTATTCATATTCAAAATTTCTGGGCTGTGGAAACATGCCCTCAGATTTCCAGTGTAATGTGAAATCAAATAGATTGTCATACAAGGAAGATTGAATTTGAATACCCATGCAAATTCCCATTTAGTTTTGGGTCCGTTTGGATGGAAATTGACAAAATTGTATTAATTTTTGAATTATACATTTTATTTTATTTGTGCATGTTTATTTTAGATTTTGAGATTTTGTACTTTTTATGTTTGGTTAATATTGTGGTGTGTAGATTCAATTTTGAGTGAAAGTGATTGACTTCAAATTCAGCATTGTAATTTTTTTTTAAATGATTGATTTTATCATTTTCTGCTAGTTATTAAGAATTGTTTTGATATATATTTTGTGCGACTATTTGTTAGTTCTTGATATTAAAAAAAAATCATTTTTGCATTTAAACATCTTTCTATAAATTTAAATAATAAAGGGCATTCATCTTCGAAATATTTTGATTTAGATCTTGAAATGTACATATTTACATTAGAATTAGAATGTATCTACATTTACAATCCATAGTTTTTAAGGCGTCTTTCACATCCACGCAAGGCCATAAAGCTAGTTTATCAAGGGAGTTGACTAACAAATATTCAACCCTCACAATTTAAAATGTCTCTAATTATGTATTTTTCAATACCACTAGTCCTTGAAGATTTCTAAATAGAAGGAACCACATCAAATCATATCATAAAAGCATATACACTACTGGTCTAGATAAAAGCTTAGAGTTTAGTTTCGAGTTGCATGAGATCAATCCCTAGCTAGTTTAGATTGGTTTATAAAAGATTTTCCTACTATAGTTCTAAACTAAGAAACAAAATGGAAGGATTGGTTTCTTGATATTGATAAAAAACATTGTATTGCATCAATATATATCTTTAGCATTGTTCCAAGAGCCAATTGACATATTTTTTCATATTTAAAATATCAAAAATAATACTTTGAATGATTAATTCTGCTCTTTATTCAAAATCTAGGTTTATTACAAGATTATAATGCACACTTATTTGACTAACACATATTTGTAACGTAAAAAATATACTTGTAACCTTTATATTTTGGTAAACTTTCTTGCTCTTACATGACTTTGGGATTCCCTTAGGATTAGTGAAAAGTTTAAAATTATTGATCTTATCTTATTTTCAAATCTAGCTAGGGATTAATTCATCTTGCCTATTGACGCTTTCTTAATATAATCTTATTCTAAGTTAGAGGTGTAATTGTACAACTTTGACCCTAATTATACTTGTTGAGGCTTTTTAGGGTTTTGACGTAAATAAAAAATAAAATAACTAGATTTAAAAATGGCATCCAATTTTTATAAGTGTTAAGTAATAGCATTAGTAATTTGAGAGAATTGATCCAATAGAGGGAGAAAGTATCAAATATAATGACTAATGATTTAAAACATTAATAAATAATTTAGAAAATACCTTGACTAAAATAATGAATTGAAATAGTTTATTGTTGTATTTGTATTATACATTATTGAATCAATAAATGGGGAAAAATTCACCATATTATGAAGGTATTAGATTTAGCAAGACAATCATTGGGAAGAGAAGGAGATAACACAACAACTAAATTATAGAAGGTACTCCAAGAGTGAAAAAATGAGAATAAATGAAAAAATGCTAGCTAGGGAAACACAAGAAGAATTTGACCGTAGTTTCAAGCGAGGAGTTATACAATTTGTCATGTTAATCATTGCATATAGGGACACACTAGAAATGTTACCCCCAAAAATATATAAATAACATGAATTAGCTACAATTAAGGGAGAAACACATTTGTGGTACAAGGATATCAAATTTAGACTATGGTATAATATTTTAGGGATATAGCTTACCTATTTGTAAATATATTTCCTATAAATTATCGAGTGATAGATGTCATTACGCTTGATAGTGAAAAAATAGAGAGTTCCAATGCTTAACAAATCACATCAAACAATAAAAAATATTGCAAACAAATCTTTGATAAAATTGAAGCACAATATGTAATACAATATTTATAGATTAAGAATGAGAATGTGAAAAGAATGACATGTTTAAATGAATCCCAACCCCTTATTAAGACGAGTATCAAAGAAGTTGAATAGTACAAGACTACCTTCAACATATGTTTATGTCCGGATTTGGGTTGGGAAATGTTGGAGCAACATTTTAGAGAGCTATGAGGCACCAATGTTTATGTTAGGATTCCATTTGGGTTGAAAAATGCCGGAGCACCATTTTAGAGAGCTATGGACATTGTATTTTCAATCTCAATTGATGTAACTATGGTGGTTTACCAGGTTGACCTCATTGTATTTAATAAAAATGTTTTGATTAAGTAAAAATAGGTTTTGAAAGGACCCGAAACCTTTTACAACCAAAAAAGAATCGAGAGATAGAACATTAAGAGAACCAAATTACAACTGTGAATCAACACCAGACACACCAAAGGGAGGAAACAAGTACTCCCACGAAGAAGAAACCAAGACCCGAACAACAGTCAGCAAAAAAGGACAGCAGGAAATCATTTATTCCCACCCATATGTGACCTTAAATTCATATCAAAGGAGGCTTGGGAGACTTAAATTTATTTCCTTTGACAGTTTTCCATCGTTCCTCCTTCAACAAAGCATCGTTCTTCCCTGACAAAGAAATATCAGAGAAATCCACAACTTGAGAGGCAGGGCTGGCCAACCCAACATACCCGACAGGGACAGAGACAAAAATCCCCCTGAAGAAGACTGTACGCCAACCACAACACCAACATTAAGGATAGTAGAAACAAAGATAGCATCAACCCCAGGGACAAGGATAGCAGCCACAACGCCTGGAAAAATAGCAACACCTTTCTGACCCAGGACAACATTAGAGTCACAAAAAGAAACATCCTTTGGAGTAGCATCCGTAATATCGACATTAGCTTTAGTAGCGGAAAAATCCTGAGGTGGACTGTCATCCAAACCCTCATCCTTAGAGACTTTATGAACCGAATAATGATGGTCTTTAGCACCCACCCACCAAGAGGGTAGTTTCTTCAAATTTACTCTATCTGATAAACACCTGGCAGCAATATGGCCAGTCTTGTGACACTTTCTACATCTAAACGAAATTCCCTCATAATCAAGGGTTTGGGTCCAAGAGCCCCGAGGAGAAGCCAAGGTCAAGATCTCAGGGAGACCCTTAGAGACATCAACCTCCACAAGGATACGAGCATATTTCGTATGAAAGATGTTAGAAAAACCTGAATCAACCATCTGAATATCCCCAATGGCCTCGCCAACAGCTTCCAAGATAGAGTATATCCAAAGATGCAGGGGGAGATTCAGAAGCCGCACCCATAAAGGAATTTTATTAAAAGATTCAGTAGAAGGATCAAAATCCTTATGCCAGGGTTTGGCCATCAAAGGATAAATATCATCCCAAGTGAAGGAACTACGCAAAATAGTGTCCTGATCATCAGCATTGTCAAATTTCACTATAAAAAAACCCCTTTCCATAGGGTATATTTGAAAAGATTCGGCCAAAAAAGGCTCCCAACATTTGGACATCCATGCATGTAAACCAGAAAGAGAGGGCCAAAAACCCCTGAATCTAAAAATAGAAGCAAAAGAGGAATAGTCCTCTGCATGATTAAAAATCTCATCAACTATATCCATTTCTAGATTAACCACCAACGAGTTACTTACAGCGACAGGTGTAACAGATCTGGATCGACGATCACCCCCCCAGGAAGAGGAAGATCAAAGGAAGAATTCATGTTGATATTAGCTTCAAAAGCTGCAACATCAGCGTAGGATGCAGGGGCAGTATTACCACAGGCCCCAGCTACAGAAGGCAGAGGGCACACCACCGATTTCTCTCCCCCACCATAGCCAACCAGCGGACCATCATCTCCCAACGAGCGGGAAGTAGTAGTAGCACCACCAGCCGGAGTCCCCAGCGCAACAGAAACTGCAGGCACAAAAGCATTCTCCCCAAACCTAGATGGTGCCAAGCGGGAAACCAGAGAGTTTGAAAATCCCATGCGGGAGGTAGCGGTGGGAGCGGGAGGCATGAAGGGCAATCTTAATAAAAATGTTGGTGACCATTGCATACACTTATAAAAGATTGGGATTCTTTTAAACTTGTTATACCACCATCTGAATTGGAATTTATGTTATATGTACAACAACCTCCAAATGGATAGAAAGTGCAACTAGATGATCCCCACACCTTGTATGGAGTTTAGGAATTGATTTTTGATAAAAAAATGAGGAAGAAATTAAATGACATACAATATTGTGAAAATGAAAAATTATTATTGAAGAGAAATTCTTCTAATTTTCTTGTCAAATTTGCAATTGTACCATCCTAAAAAGGTTAGCACCCATAATTGGATACTTTACTAGGACTTATTAGACCCCATTTTGGCGATTTCAAAGTCTGAATGTCTGTTATGCTTGATATTGGAAACCTATCCTTTCTTCCATCGCTTCTTTTCATCTATCCCGACATCCCCTCCAAATTTTGGCCCATTTCCCAGGGCACAAAATGCCAATGACGTTATGTGCCAGGCAATTGGGGCCCAAATTTGGCCCAGGGCCCGATATGGGGAATTAGTGGGAGTTGAATTTTGTGGTCAGCCTAGATCATTTGTGAATCCCAAAATGATGGAGCATGTATAAAAAGACCTTATATCTCCTCATTTTCATATCATAACCATACTCAAGCATTTGGCAATCAAGTTATCAATATTTTTAAGCAGTCTAGAGCATTTGAGCATTTGGATTCAAGATTTGAAGACAAGCATTCAAGATCAAGATTTTCAAGTCTCCAATTTTTAATGATCAAAGGAAATCTTCTCTAATTGATGCAAGATTCTCTCCCATGATGGCCAAGTAGAGGAATTCCCAATCAAGAAAGAAGATTCTTCCTTCATTCTCCTTCTCTCTCCTTCATTGCAAGCGATTTTTAAGCATACCAATATTCAAGATCTAGGAGTGACATTCATAGATCTATGCATTTGTGAGGGCATCCTTGATTCTAAATTATATTCCAAGATCAACTCTTTGGATTTCAAGAATACTTCAAGTATATTCATGAGTATGACTGATTTCTACATCCGTCCATGAGGGTCCATGCAAGGTAAATCTACCATTTGCCTTTTTTAATACTTTCCTTTATGCAATATCTTTCCATTTTCAAGGTTGATTCCTAAATAGGGGTTTGACCAAGGAAATATCCTTTATACAACCTTTTCCCCCATATTTCTGTGCGCACGAACATGTTGCAGAGCCACTAGATTAGAATCAGAAAGATCAGACACAGTCACAAAGACCCAAATCTTCAGTCATATTTTCCAGGGACAAAATACCATTTGTAATCTATCCCCAGGTACAAGATGACTTTTGGCCTGTCCCTTGCATTTTCAGCTCAAATTTCACCTACAGGTCAGAACTGTCCTTTGGTTCCCATTTCTCTACTCTTCTGCTCATTGTCTGCCTAAACCAGTCTATTTTTATTAGTTTTTTAGTAACTTAATCACCTTAATCACATTTGTACATCATTATCATTTTCATCAATCACATATTTGAGTGTAGGATCATTGTCCCATTTAGTGTTTGAGTCTCCTCTTGAACGTAGTCAACCACCTTCCTTTCGAAACGTGTAATTCATGAAAAGTAGAATTGATTTTACTTATCTATGTCAATGCTTCCCTTTTCACCTTATACATTTTTTGTGAACCTAACTTGTAGCATTTCAATTCTGATTTGGTATTTAGATCTATTTTGTAATAATTATACCCTTCTCATTTTGAGAATTAGATCTAGATCTACTTTGCATGCTCTACATTAGATAATTAAAATTGATATTTAGATGTGCTTTTCATTAAAAAAGGTTCTCTCTTTCAAATCTTGTAATTGCAGATCTATTCTTTCTTTCATTCTCTTGTGCATGAGTGTCATTACCTTGAGTCCTACTTATAACATTTTGGTTAGGAGAAGCCGTAGACTTATGGGTCCTTTTGATGTGGAGTCCTCTATTTTTTATAGGAATCTTGATGAAACCAACATGCCTCCTAATGACATTAATCCTATTATTGAGAACAACTCTTACCAGTCTTCCCATGATGAAGATGACATCTTAAGATTCCCTCCTATGCAAGTTCAATATTTTTTTCATGACTTCAAAAAATTTGAGCAATGGTTAGGACAAGAAAACTCTAATCCCGAGGTCATATCCATTGTAGAGGGTTTGAGGAAGAGAGTTCATAATGATGAGCATGGTGTTAATATCTTGCGTAGTATCTCTCATCTCATTGATAACAATGCCAAGACTATTAGAGATTGTGCTCAAGAACTAGGTTTAATTCTACCAACTACTAGTGTTGAGACCTTCATGCCTATATCTACCTCCATTCCTAATGTATCCACCTATGTCCCACCTATCATAAATACTTCCATTAAAAATATCAACCCTACACATGTTAGCATTCCTAATCCTTTTATTTTAAGCACTCCTTCAACTTTTCTATGTGTTTATTTACGTCCCTCAATGCGCACTTACAATAGTCTTCCTTTTTCGTACTCCACCATTCCTTCCATTCTCATAATGCTCCAAAAATTTCATACATATCTCCTACCACTCTTTCTACTGATTCTACAATTAGTAGCTTGGCTCAAAATGTGTCTTCCTTGCAACAAAAAATCACTTCCATGACCCAATCTAAGTTCAACATCCCTACTTGTGACATTGCTAGTTCTTTATCCTTGGATATTATCTGAGCTGTCATTCCTCAATACATGGATATTCCTCATCTTGAGACTTATAATGGAAAAGGTGATCCTTTGACCCACGTCAAAACTTTTCAAACCTTGTCTAGTGATTTCTCTCACGATCATTGGTTCATGATTAAGTTGTTTACTAGATCCTTTTGAGATAAGGCCTTGCAATGGTATTGATCTTTGCCTTCATTTTCTATTGACTACTTTCAAAATATTGCTAATGCTTTCATCCAACAATTTCAAAAAAATATTGGTCCTAAGATTTCTTTGACTGATTTAATGTATTGTAAACAAGGTGTTAAAGAAAAAGTGACTTATTTCATTGGTAGATTTAAGCATTTGCATGCTCAAATTTCTTATCATGTGCTTGATATTGATGCACAACATATTTTCATTTCTAATTTACAAAAACACATTAGAGATAAGATTCTTCTTTTTGAATTTTCTTCTTTTACTTAATTATGTGCAGTGCTTCATAATTATCAGCTTCAAGTAAGTCAGTTTGAGAGCATCACTCTAATGACTCTGGTTGATAAGAGTGATGCCACATCACACAACTTTAACAAGTTTTAAAAACCAAAGAATATCAAAATCAATAATTCATCCAACAATATTAATGAGCATGTGGTAGCAACATCCAGAGGTGTGACTCCTTTGCCATCTATTTTTAGACCTTTTGATAATTTTACTCAGCTTTCTGAATCTTTGCTTTCTGAATCTTTGCCATCTGAACTTGAAGTCAACTGTTTTGGTTCTCCTAGACAGCTGTTGGGCTCTTCTATTACGGTCTCCTTATGTATTCTATGGTACTTTTTGATCTCCTGTAGTGGCAGCTGTATATCTCATTGTTTTCTGCTTTGTATTTTTTAACATAAGTAGCTTTAAATTTAATGAGAAAACTATTTCTTCAAATGGAGGCAATCTTATTGAAAATGACTCACATCTTAATCAGATATGAATCAATATAAAAAAAGAACGGTAATTCAATGAGAGAACATTCTAATAGTATAAAAGTTTAATACACCCGTTCTTTAAAAAGAAGAAACAAATGTGAAATCCATTCTATCACTATCTTAAAATTTGTTTGCCTCCATTGAAACAACATCACATTTTTCTTACTTTTTAATTCTCAGATGTTATATTTGAATTTTCCATACAAATACTAGATCTTAAAAAAAATAAGTTGGGATTTTGGAGAATGAACCAACATCATCAACTGGCCAATCAATTTCTTGTTGCTAGAGAATATAATAAGATTGATAATAACGTCAACGTATTATATTTGAGTTTGCATGTTTGTCAAGTCGGTGCTGAAATCAAGGAGATGCATTGTAAAAATTGATAAACATCTATAATATTAGATTGAGAAAAGTTGTCATTGAGGGAGGCTGCTTCCAGTAACCTGAGCAAATTGTCCACCCATCACTTTCTTCAAGTCTAAACAATCATAAAATTTATAAAACAATTGTAATGGAGAATAGCCGGTCCAGTCAAGGCAAGTTTCTTATCTTTTACTATTCATATTCGAAATTTCTGGGATGTGGAAACATGCCCTCAGATTTCCAGTGTAATGTGAAATCAAATAGATTGTCATACAAGGAAGATTGAATTTGAATACCCATGCAAATTCCCATTTAGTTTTGGGTCCGTTTGGATGGAAATTGACAAAATTGTATTAATTTTGAATTATACATTTTATTTTATTTGTACATGTTTATTTTAGATTTTGAGATTTTGTACTTTGTATGTCTGGTTAATATTGTGGTGTGTAGATTCAATTTTGAGTGACAAGTGATTGACTTCAAATTAAGCATTGTAATTTATCATTTTCTGTTAGTTATTAAGAATTGATTTGATATACTTTTGTGTGACTAGTTGTTAGTTCTTTATATTAAAAAAAACATCATTTTTGCATTTAAACATCCTTTTATAAAGTTAAATGATAAAGGGCATTCATCTTGGAAATATTTTGATTTAGATCTTAAAATGAACATATTTACATTGGAATTAGAATGTATCTACATCTATAATCCATAATTTTTAATGGCGTCTTCCACATTCAGCCAAGGCTATAAAACTAGTTTATCAAAGGAGTTGACTAACAAATAGTAAACCCTCACAATCTGAAATGTCTGTAATTATGTATTTTTCAATACCAACAGTCCTTGAACATTTCTAAATAGAAGGAACCAAATCAAATCATATCATAAAAGCATATACACTACTGGTCTAGATAAAATCTTAGAGTTCAGTTTCAAGTTGCATGAGATCAATCCCTAGCTAGTTTAGTTTGGTTTACAAAAGATTTTTCTAATATAGTTCTAAACTGAGAAACACAATGGAAGGATTGGTTTCTTGATATTGATAAAAAAACATTGTATTGCATCAATATATATCTTTAGCATTGTTCCAAGAGCCAATTGACTTATTTTTTCATATTTAAAATATCAAAAATAATACTTTGGATGACCAATTCTTAGCTCTTTATTCAAAATCTAGGTTTATTACAAGTTTATACTACACACTTATTTGACTAACACGTATCTACATCAAAAATATACTTTGAACCTTTATTTTGGTAAAGTTTCTTGCTCCTACATGGCTTTGGGATTCCCTTAGGATTAGACAAAAGTATAAAATTAACTATCTTATCTTATTTTCGAATTTGGCTAGGGATTATTTCATCTTCCGTATTGATGCTTTCTTAATATAATCTTTTTCTAAGTTAGAGGTGCAATTGTATGACTTTGATCCTAATTACAATTGTATGCTTTTCAGGGTTTTAATGTAAATAAAAAATCAAATTACTAGATTTAAAATGACATCCACCTTTATAAGTCTTAAGTAATAACATTAGTACACTTGAGAGAATTGATCCAATAGAGGGAAAATATATCAAATATAATGACTAATGATTTAAAATATTAATAAATAATTTAGAAAATACCTTGACTAAAATAATGAATTGAAATGGTTTATTGTTGTATTAGTATTATACATTAATGAATCAATAGATGAGGAAAAATTCACCATATTATGGAGGTGTTAGATTTAGCAAGACAATCATGGGGAAGAGAAGGAGATAACTCAACAACTAAATTATAGAAGGTACTCCAAGAGTTTAAAAATTGAGAATAAATGAAAAAATGCTAGCCAAGGAAACACAAGAAGAATTTGACCATAGTTTCAAGTGAGGAGTTATAAAATTTGTCATGTTAATCATTGCATCTATAGGGACACACTAGAAATGTTACCCCTAATAATATAAATAACATGAATTAGCTACAATTAAGGGACAAACACACTTGTGGTACAAGTACATCAAATTTAGACTACGGTATAATATTTTAGGGATATAGCTTACCTATTAGTGATAGATGTCATTACACTTGATAGTGAAAAAATTTAGACTACGATATAATATTTTTAGCCAACTCTGTGGCGATGTCAGAACCGAAAAAAGTAAAAATAAATGACATATCCAAGGGTGAAAACCTCTCTGAGGCGCCTAAGGATGAGGTACTTGATCGTCTCCCTAGCTACTTTCAAGATAGATCTTCAGCCCTTATTGAACCAACACAAGCAGTCAATTTGGGTACAGATGAGGCTCCACAGATAGTACACTTGGCTGAGTCCTTGTCACCATCAAAAAAAGAAGCTTACACTAAGTTCTTACAAACAAAGAAAGTCAAATTTGCATGGAATTATTTAGATATGCTAGGGTTGGACATTAATCTTATCATGCATCACTTGTCCATAGCTCCATAGCTCTCCTAGTCAAAGCAGAATTGGAGAAACTCCTTAGTGCAAGATTCATAAGAGCTATCGCCTATGCTAAATGGATATCAAACATTGTACCAATTTCCAAACATGACAAATCCATTCGAGTTTGCACAGATTTTAGAGATGTCAATAGAGCATGCCCAAAGGATGACTTTCCACTTCCCAATATAGACATGATAGTGGATATGACTGCGGGTTATGAGATTTATTCCTTGATGGATGGTTTTTTGGGATACAATTAGATTAAGATAGCTCCTAAAGATCAAGAAAAGACTGCATTCACTTGCACATGGGGTACCTATTGTTGGAATGTTATGCCTTTTGGATTAAAAAATGAAGGAGCCACCTATCAACGAGCTATGACAATAATTTTTCATGACATGATGCATAAAAACATGAAAGATTATGTGGATGCCACCTTGGTCAAGTCTAAACAAAGAGATACACACTTAGATGATTTAGAAGTCATTCTAGATCGCATGGAACAATTTCAACTAAGGTTAAATCCTAAAAAGTGTGCATCTGGGGTTACCTCTGGAAAACTACTCGGATTCATCATTTCAACAAAAGGAATAGAGGTAGACCATGAAAAAGTCCAAGCAATCATGGATATGCCACCTCCTAGAAACATTAGTCAAATGAGGAGTCTTCAAGGACGTCTTAAATCTATAAGGAGATTTATTTCACAATTGGCAGATATAGCTCAACCCTTCAACAAGAACTTACACAAGGGAGTCAAATGTGTTTGGAATGAGGATTGTTGAAAGAGCATAGATCAAATCAAGAAGTACTTGGAAACTCCTACCATTTTAATGCCTCCTATCCTAGGGAAACCACTTATTCTATACATTTCAGTGACAAAATCTTCCTTGGGGGCATTACTAGCCCAACTTGATGAAAATGGGAAAGAAAGAGCAATATACTATATTAGCCGCACTCTTGTTTCATATGAG
>MU226072.1:2082576-2095996 GCA_018584345.1 Thuja plicata
CAATTTCCTACAGATTCTATTCTTACAAATTTTTGATATTAAGTTGATAGCTAGTTCAAATTTTCACGTCAAGTTGACTAACCTTGATTTTGCTGATTTTTCATTGCCACTTAAGGGCATAGTTTGGTCCCCCATGATCTTGCACATACCCGCATGTGCCATTTTTCATTAATGTGCCCTTGTGTTGTCTGATTGGGGATGATGTAAAGCCATGCTACCTATTATTTTTGGTCTCCATGAAGCCAACCCAAAAAAAATCTTCTTCGTGACTCTTACGTGACATTCTTCCATTGTGTTTTTAGTTCTTCTACCTTTGGGGAATGATGGCATTTTATTTTGATATAGTATCTCATGTATTATCATATGATCATACTGAACCCAAAGTTAGTAGATCCCTTTTGTGTTGTTTTTCATGTGTTCATTTCCCTTGATTTTTCCTTTCTTGGGGACATCTCATAGTGGAAACATTTCTTGTGGGTGCATTTATGCTCTGTTAAAGCCATTATTCCCATTAAGGTGTTTGCAATCACTTTAACATGGGGGCATACACTCCCCTACTTATTTCACATTTTGTAGATAGATACACAATGATTCAATGCAATCTCTCTCTTAGGGATGGATAAGGAGATACTTCTTTCTTTGTGTTCATCTTTTAATTGGATCCCTTAATGGAGACAATTCTTTCCTTAAGGACTGGTCCTCCTTCTCTTAGATCTCTTAATGGAGACAATTCTTTCCTTAAGGAATAATCTTCCTTTCTTAATCTCTATGGAGACAATTATTTCCTTAGGCCCGATCACCATTATTGGATCCCTTAATTGAGATAATGCTTTCCTTAAGGTCTGATCCTCTTTGATGGGTTGAATAGCATGGAAAAACTTGCTAGAATTTCAATGCCATCTTTTGTAGCACTTTTTCTTAGTGTGATCCATAGTAAGACAATAACTTACTAGGCTAGTGATCATGCATCTCTCTCTCTCTCTCTCTCTCTCCAAGTGATGCCTCTTATATCTTGATTTTAGATTTGATGAAGACTTAAGTCACTTGGGGGATTGAGGTTTCTTTTTCTCCTTGACCTTGAAAAAATTGTTCTTATGCATTGATCTACTTTACCGTGATCATGAGCTTGTCTCATACTCTTGCTAAAGTGAGGGTTAAATGTATCATCCCAAAAAGTTAGCACCCATAATTGGATACTTTAGTAGGACCTATTAGACCCAATTTTAGTGATTTTAAGGTCTGAATGCCCATTATGCTTGATCTTTGAAACCTATCCTTTTTTCCCTTTCTTATTTTTATCTATCCTTTCATCCCCTCCAAATTTTGGCCCATTTCCTAGGGTACAAAATGCCAATAGAATTCTATCCCATGAAATTGGGGCCCAAATTTGGTACAGGGCCCAATATCAGGGCATTAATAGGAGTTTTGATTTTGTGGTTGACCTGGAACATTTTTGAATCCAAAAATGATGGAGTAAGTATAAAAAGACCTTATCTCTCCTCATTTTTCATATCATAACTATTGATCTCTAAGAGGCTCACACCTAAATAAGGGTAGTCAGGAAGTTTCAAAGGAGTGTGAAGGGGTGCACCCCATGAAAAAACCTCAAGGATTTTAGAATACAGCTCTTCATGAGTGGTGTTTGGGAAAGGATGGGGTAAAACCTTTAGCAAACACCCTAAGCTAAGGGGAGGCAAAATTCTAGATCAAAGCTTCATTAGACGAATGAAGAATTTTTTAGATGGTATTTGTAGGGGTTTGACTATTTTTGGTCAAATATTCATACCTTCATTCACTCATGACATGATGCAATAGAGACCCTTCATTGTTGGCTAGGAGAAAATGAAGAAAAATTTGCCATACATAGGAAAAAACATTCACATCCCAGCCGTGGGAAGCACCTGCAAGGATCCGAATTAAGGCACAAAAATCCTAAAGGTAGTGAAAACCTCTTCAACCAAGGACACATTATAGGACCATATTTATTAATAGAAATAAATAGTTCCTATAAGGGTCAAAAGAAAACACCTCACTTCCTAAAACCAATCTTCCTAAGGAGCATGATTTAAAGGATAAAAATCATCATCTATTCTAAGTGAATTATGAGGATGGAGAAACCACCATGATCACAATTAAACCTAGACAAACAAAAATAATTGCACCCACATAAACAAACCGAACCAAACCTATAAGGCTTCAACATAGGATACATTGATTAATAAAAAGTAAAAGGCACTAGATGCACAATTCACATGATTTATTAAGATCAAACATGCCAAGGCGAGACAAAATGCCCCAGAAAATAAATGTTACAGAATGGACCCTTGGTCGACAAGCCATAGGGTCCTGTTCTAAAAAAACCAAAATCTCTACAAATAATATAAAGTATTCATCTCCCTACTAAACAAAGTTCAATATTTCTAACCTCTTTCTGTTACAAATTCCCAAGGTTTTATAGAACAACCCTTGGTTGATATGATCACAAAAATATTACAATTAGTTACAATCGATTGACATGCCAAATATTCTGGCATGGATCACTTAATTTTCTATGCTATGGATGAGTGTGATCTTTTGATTTGTTGATCACAACATGTCTTCTAGTTGGGAACGAAAATAAGAAATCATGGTTGGTCGATCAAGGATGACCATGATTGCATAGACCAACTGAAAAGCATGCCTCAGACAACTGTTAGAATGTTGTTGGTCATAGGACTCTACATGTAGGGGGATATTCCTTGAATATGCATTTTTTGGAATAACTAGGGAAAATTGGGACTAACGGGGGAGGGGTGAATCAATAACACTAATTTTTTTTAACCACATTCACCGTTTAAACCAAATACTGCTGCTTGCTGATTACTGAGTTTATAACTTTGAAATAAAAGTATATAATGCTTATAAAACCATACCATCAAAACATTAAACAATTAGAACTCATAACACCATGATTTTGGTAACACAAAAATCCTTGGTTAGAGGGTAAAAATGAGTTGGGGATGACACTCACAACCTTCACTAACTATAGTATAAAGGGTGCTCGGTTAGAGCTACAAATTTTAGTTATTTCTGATATCTTACTCGATTAAGAGTATATATAAGACTTGTTAGGTCTACCTGGTTAAAGGATTTTTAAAAACTCTACACTTAGAGATGTACCCTATTAAAGGATTTACAAATATAAGATCGGTTAAGATCTACCCAGTATTGGGATTTAAAGCTCTTAATACAATAGTATCACATAACTTAACAATGTCTGTAAAAATGAATCAAATGTAAATGCTGATCAGACTCTATGTGCTCTAATTTGTGCTACATCAATCTCAAATTTTAACACTGTTATGTTTTTCTTTGTTGTAACTAAATTTTTTCTTGGTGCTCTCTGCTCTACTCTTTGTTCTTCAATAACTCCTTTAACTTTCTCAACAATAACAATAACAACTCTCTGTCCTCTTCTCCTTCTTCTATATATTTCTCACATACAAATTCATCCAATATATAGATTATTTTTTCCTCTTAATCTTATGGATTAGGTACACTATGAATTTATTTTGACCATTAGATCTTCTTTCCATCTCGGTGACCATGTCACTTTTACCTCGGTACTTGTTGTTTTTCTTGAAAATGACAAACTTTCTTTTTTCCGTTTGATCTATGCCTTAGATATTCACTCTGATTTATCTAAATCATTGATCATGTAATAAATTGTTATAAATGCTTGTATACTCATAATTTATTCTTTGACAATCATTAAATGTGATCTGATCACATTTTTAATTAACTGTTTAACTTGGTCGAGTAGCTCCACAATACTCGGTTAAATGATCTTCATCACTCGGTGTAATATCAACTCAGTGTACTACATGTGCTCAGTTTAGTGCATCTCTCGATAACTGTAGGTGTTCAGTACTCTGTTAACTATGTTGCTTTACTGACTGGCTCAATATGCATTACTGACTTGTCTTATACTTGACTATCTTCCTTTAACCGATTGATTCTCCTTAACTCCATGACTTTGATTAAACTAATGATAGAAAAATATCTTGTAGAGATAAAAATCCCCCCCTTTGGCATTATTTGGGCATTTTTGACAAAAAAAAAAAAGTCATCAAAATTTGTAAATCCCCCTCGGATGTTGCTCTCTATACATATCTTTTTCATTTTCTACATATATAGTTTTTTTTTTCAAATATATCTATCTCCCTTTTTTTGTGTTTTCTAACTAAGATATCTATCCCCCTTTTTTGTCAAAAAAGTGCCAAAAGTGAAACTTATTAATCAACAATATGTTTATACCTTTGTTGTACACTTGAAAATACAGTCTCCCATGTGTCTCAAAGATTCTGAAGTATAACAATGTTCTCTGTGATATCTGCAGATAAGCCAACTATAGTGTCCAATGTGTTGACATTTGGAAAAATTGCTAGTTGTTTGTATTTCATCAAGTGTATCTGCATCGATTGGATATGGGTTAAAAATGCTTGCAATTCAAGCAATTCCAATTTGAGCTTATCCTCCTCCTATCTCAATGAAATTTAAACTCCCATGAGTTCTTGAATTTTTTAGTAGTAAGTCTGGAATGCTCTAGGCTCGGTAGTTAGTTTCTTAAACTACTCAGTCATCTCTTTTTCAAATTCTACCTCCTTGATTTCAACAGTAAATTTTGAAAGAATACATAAATTTTGAAACAATGAAATGATGGATGTCAATTGAGTTTAAACTTCAGAACATAACTCGAAAAGAGTTACCTTCTATATATCAATAGATTTTAGAAAATCTTCCATCAATTTCTTCTCCATTCTCTCCTTGTGAATCTTCAACATATATTCAATCATGTCTTGTTTGGTCCTTTGATCTATTGGGATAAATGACCAACTTGGTCTAGTAGGGGTTTAGATTCATCAATTGTTGCTTCAAGAACAATGTCCTAGAATATTTCCTTTACATTGTCTAGTATGTTGACCTTCTTCTTCTTTGCAATTAACTTCTCCTATTTAGCCTTTTGAGCTACTATCTCAGCATATATAGCCAATTCTTTAGGCTTAATCACATTAGGGTCTCCCTTCGGTATTATGATCGGTTTTCTCAAATCAATAATTTTCTTCCTCTTTTTTTTTGTTCTTCTTCTCAATCAATCTGCTCTCGCCATGTGTACCAGCTATAATTTCTTCTACTTTTACTTCTTCTTTCTCTTCATCCTTCTGTTTCTCTATATGCATTCTAGCTTGGAATTTCAAAAAGTAGTCAAAGATGATTTCATCAAAATTGTCTCCTAGACTTTATATATACTCATTTATCTAATAGATGAATTCCCTATTAGTTTTCCATAGTACATCTCCAATATAGGGAAATGAATTCTGGTAGTAAAAGAAAATAAACACCAATAGTGAGGCAAATTTCAAAGTGTCGGTATTTGCCTTTTTGATTGTATTCATGTTGTCATCTATTTTCTTCAACATAACTTCACAAAGATCTATATGAATTCCTTTCTTCACTATCTTAAATATTAGGTCTACTGCTACACATGGTACACTATCCACTTGGGATGATTGAAATACTCAATAAGATATGATATTGCATGCATACCTTAACTCGAGATCCTCAATAGTAGATATCCTCATTCCTTTACCATCTCATTGTGCCTTGGTTATCTCAGTGAGCTTACCCTTTTTGATTTTCTTTATCGTGTTGGGTCTGTCTCCAATAGGGAATCCAGTGATGATGTGAAAAACATCCTTTGTTATCTTAATTGGTTCATCCAACCACATAAACTAGTCATGTAATCGACGAAGTACCATCCTTACCCATTTGGGTTTTGAATACCCTTGGTAAATGTATTGCATGAACTGATCCTTTTGTTTCCAGATGCATGTGCTCATCCTTAACTTTTCCATTCATGCACAAATTATTGAATGAAGCATCAATTTTGGCTTCACATAAATCTTCTATTTTGCAGTGAATAAGTGTGGACATCTTCAATCAAAAGTACTCATTGTGAGATTGAAGATAATGCTCTTGTCATTTCAATTTCTGCGGCTACAGCTGGGGGCAACTTGTATGTAGGATTCACTGGTTCAACATTCTTCACTAGTACTCGTCTCTGCATCCTCGGTGCCATGATTACCTCCATATGTATCATATTAACAAACTAGGGCACGTTCGATAAAATACGGCTTCACAAACTCAACACGGTAAACCAATTATCACATAAATGTATTACAATTATTTTGCAATGATTATGAAAAACCTCAAAATCGCTTGATTGCTTGATGAAATGATTGCTATGCAGTGTGCTCAAAAGCTCTTTGAAAATGTTAGGTTTAAATGAATTAACAAACTGACCTATTTTTAGCTTTTCCTTGATTAGGGTTTCCAATATCTTTAATTATTTGCATTAAATGTTCTTGTTGAGTCCCTTTTACCTTTATACCGATAACATAGTTACTTTTCTTAACCGACTAAACAAAATAACCATATATTACAATTTTTAACCAAAATTTCACAACTTATCCAAATGCATCTTGATATGTTGATATGGATCTTAACTCTAATTTATTAGGAACTGAAGTAAGATTTATAATAAGTATGTAGTTCCTACAGACCTCTCACCAATTAGGTGGAGCTTGATGGACCAGACTCAGTAGAGATGGTGCTATCTATGGTTCCAAGTGATGTTCCATCTTCTCGAGTCTTTCTCCTCCATGTTTTGTTCACTTGTTCTCTGATTTATTGAACAATAGATGGTGCACTCTTTGTAGATTCATCTTTGGTCTATGCATTTCCTTAGTATCTGCAATTGCTTGCTAGGTTTCCTACCCTATGACAATGGAAACATGCCATGCCAGAGCTCCTCCATGATCTTCTGTTATACCTTCCGTGCATCAATATGGAGTTTGCAGCAATGTGTCCACATCTTCCATAAGATAAACATGAAATCCTTGTATTATAATCCCATGGTAT
The DNA here is from genome assembly GCA_018584345.1 of Thuja plicata. Lineage (NCBI taxonomy): Eukaryota > Viridiplantae > Streptophyta > Pinopsida > Cupressales > Cupressaceae > Thuja > Thuja plicata. The sequence continues at coordinate 2,089,537 of MU226072.1, forward strand.
AGATGTGACTTCTCGGTTAGTATTTGCATTATCTCAATTAGGCATCCACTTATCATTTCTTTTCTTTGATCTGTGCTCTTCATTCTTTTGACCATAATTATTGCAATTCTTGCAGTAACCATCAAACTTAGGTTTGCTTATGTTTTAGTAAGGTTGGTTCTACAGTTAAAAGCCCGATGTCCATACTTATTACACCTAAAGCAATAACCATAAAATTTAGGTATACTCGGTACTTTACCTTTCCTTCTTCTGCAAACATTAGTAGTGTGTCTAGGATTCCCACAATAATTACAGCTTGGCTTCTTTAGTTTCGATGGGGGTACAATACCTTGATCTTTCTATGCATTAGATGATTCTCCTTTCTCGACAGTGCTGAATCCAATTCCTAATATGTCATTCGGTTGCTTCTGATTCTTAACCTATTTATCCAGTGATTTCAGTACTTCTTCATTTCTTCTTAGTATTTCATTTTCATCCTTCTCAGATTTCAATCTTTTTCCATTCATTCAATCTAAGCTTTCAATGCTTGGTTCTCAAATTCCTTTTGTGTACAATCCTGATTTGCATTCAGAAGTTGGTTGGTCATATTATAGTGAACTTGGGTCATCCTTAAGATTTCATTATCTTTCTTAGTTAACCTGATTTCAAATTGTCTTTTGTCATCTTCTGCAATTCTCTTATCATCATCACTTGTCCTTTTACCTTCAATCAGTTTGGTCATTCTTATGCTATTTGCATCAAGATTTTTTTTCATCAAATCCAACAACTTGGTAAGTGAATCATTCTTTTCAAGTAGTTCTCTTATAGCAGTGTCAGATTTATCAATCATGCTTCCTTTAGATGCTGTCTCAAGTGTATCAACTTGTTCTTGTGTAACCTTCAGTTTATCATATAATCTCATTCTTATCCTTAGAGATTTCTCAAATTTTTTCTGAGATCCATGATTAACTCTTGTGCACTCTCCAACTCAGATTCAAGACCATCAATCCTTTTAAATTGCCTATAACCTTCCATGACTAAGATCTTTAACTCTGAGGTGGTCAAACCTTCAACTCAAGAGTACTTTCTCTGATACCAATTTTTGGAATAACTATGGAAAGTTGGGACTAAGAGGGGAGGGGTGAATAAGTACCACTAAAAACTTTCTAACCACATTCACTGTTTAAACCATATAATTCTGCTTGGTGATTACCGAGTTCATATATTTGAAATGAAAGTAATATAATGCTTATAAAACCATAACATAAAAACATTCAACAATTAGAACTCATAACACCATGATTTTGGTAACACATAATCCTTGGTTAGAGGATAAAACTACGGTAGGGATGACACCCACAACCTTCACTAACTGTAGTATAAAGGGTGCTCGGTTAGAGCTACAAAGTTTAGCTATTTCTGATAGTTTACCCAGTTAAGAGTATATACAAGACTTTTTAGGTCTACCTGGTTAAGGGATTTTTACAAGCTCTACACTTTGAGATGTACCTTGTTAAAGGATTTACAAATATAAGATCGGTTAAGATCTACCCAATATTGGGATTTAAAGCTCTCAATACAATAGTATTAAAAAACTTAACAATGTCTGTAAAAATGTATCAAATGTAAATGCTGACCAGACTCTATGTGCTCTAATTTGTGTTACCTCAATATCAAATTGTAACACTGTTATGTTCTAACTAAATTTATGCTCAGTGCTCTCTTCTCTGCTCTTTTTTCTTCAATAACTCCTTTAACTTTATCAACAATAACAATAACAAACTCTCTGTCCTCTTCTCCTTCTATATATTTCTCACATAAAAATCCATCCAATATATAAATGAGTTTTTCCTCTTAATCTTATGCGTTAGGTGCACTGTGAATTTATTTTGATCATTAGATCTTCTTTCTAGCTCGGTGACCATGTCATTTTTACCTTGGTACTTGCTTTTCTTGGAAATGATTTTTTTTTTCCCGTTTGATCTATGCCTTAGATCTTCACTCTAATTTATCTAAATCGTTGATCATGTAACAAACTATTATAAATGCTTGTATACTCATAATTAATGGTCTGAGAATTATTAAATGTGATATGATTGCATTTTTAATTAACTTTTTAACTCGGTTGAGTATTTCTACAATACTCAGTTAAATGATCTTCATCACTCAGTGTACTATCAACTTAGTGTACTACATGTGTTTGGTGTAGTGCGTCATTCAGTAACTGTAGGTGTTCAAGACTCTGTTAACTCTATTACTTTATCGACTCATCTTATACTTGACTATCTTCCTTTTACCATTAATTCTCCTTGACTCCATGAATTTGACTAAACTGATGACAACAAAATATATTGTAGAGATAACAACATTCATGGGTTCCTTAGAATGTGGATGCCCGAGAGGGACACATGACGTGCTAGGAAATCTTGGAGAGAAGACATCCTTCATAGAGCATTTTAAATCTTTGATGGGTTGACATGTGTGAACTTTTGTCAGGGAAATTCATTATTTTGAGCATTTTCTCTGAGTGTAAGTTGCCGAAGTATGAACATGGTAAATTTTAAGGATAATGGTGTAGAAGGAGTCTATATTTCCTAAAAATTTTAGGGGATCTCAGCTTGCCAGGTATGAACCTTGCATGTCTGGCTCGCAAGCTAGAGATTTATCTATTGGGCCAAAGTCTTATAGCTTAAAATTTATCTAATTGGTTGTCCTTGGTGAGTTGTGTGTTGAATGGCTAATGCGCTAGGAATACCTACAAGCGAACATAGATTTAGAGATTTTCTTGGGGAAGGAAAAAAAAATTAATAAAAAACCACAGATCAAACCAGAGGGCCCAAGGTGTAGAAAATATGTATAAGAGAGCGACCAAAGAGAGAACAAAGAATAAAAGCACATAAGGTTAGCCAAGAGCTTCCATTTACCAAGTTAAAAAATTAAACAATCTAGACCGATCAATTTGATAGGCACAGAGGAAAGGAGTATACAAAGGTTTGAGAGTAAATGACTACGTTTTATCTTGGTTTTGTAAAGAAACTTTACATTTGATAACCCATGTTTGATAAAACCATTAATCAAGCATTAGATTAACACGTTAAAAGATGAAATTAGGTAACCCATAGATTTTATGTGTGTGCAAGGAGTCAATCCTTCCCATTACTAAGATAATGAAATGGTTTCCACCTGTCTGCTAGACTACATAGGTGAGATTCATTCCATATACAACCATATAGAGCGTTGCTACCAGTCAAGCATCCATAGCCCTGACAAGGTTATCACATTGAAAAATGTTATCATTTCTCTACTGCTAGTCAGGTGTCCATAGCCCTGGTAGAGTTTCCAACATAACCTAAATTTTTCACCTTTTTGTATTTTTTCTTTTTATTTTCTTTGAATTTCCATTTTCACTTTTTTCCTTTTTGGATTTAGTATGCATAGATGACTATGACATCATCCTTCCAGGTTGGTTTGCAAGGTGGTACCAGAACATATTTATTTTTTCACCTAGAAAACAAGGGAAGGACATCTCATTGCCATTAATATAGGTGTTAAAATGAGGAGCGTGTGAAAAACCAACTGCATATCACTAATTTCATGAAATGACAGATATTAATGCTAAATGCTATGAAAAATGTGTTAGTATGCAGAGATATCAAAAATAATCTTTCATTTTAAACCAAGAGTAAATGCAGTTCTATTTTCTCGACATCTATTTTCTTGACACCTAAGGAGTATGGATCTCCTCTGACCACACGATCGACAACCAAAACTGGGCTCGAAAATCCAAAAATGGACAAATGATAGTTCTTGGGAAATGATCACAATAATTTTTTGAGTTGATGTGAAATTATCTCTATGGTGGAGTAAATGCATTATGCCTACTAGGGTGGTTGATTTCTCTACAAAAAGGGAAACAATTTTGATGGGTGGTATAAGGCATTTAACAAACCTTGAGAGTTGTAGGTGTAAGATTTGTAGTTGAATCTTAGAGATATGGATACACCAGTGAGATTGACTTGCCCATTGTCTCAGGAACCTTTCCTGGGATTCATAGATGATAATAGGCTAGCCACATTAATAGGCATAAATGATCACTTGGTCCTTACTTCCCTGAAATGGGTGCTTGGGGAGGATTTTTTGCATAGTGAGTACCATTATAGGCTCAATACAAACTTTTTGTCTTGGTTTGTGGGCTCTAAACTTGACCTAGGGGAATGATAAAGTTTCTTGTAGTGGGCATGTTTGGAAAAATTCACTATGGGGGGCTTGAGGATGTGCTTACTATGGCTCTCTATGATGTCAGGTTTCCACTAGAAACCAACTTGAATATTTTCCTCGAGTCGGGGGTGAAATTTCTATTTGTTCCATTTATTTCAAATTTTTTCTTTAGTCCCCTAAACGTGCATCATTGTTACACACAATACTGGGTTGATTTTCTGAAGAAATATTTGGACCTTGATTTAGAAATGGATGAGGAGTGGAATATTGAGGAACTCTTCCTGAGGGTCTTGTTCAAGAAATTCTAGGATTTTGCCACTGATTCAAGTGACAAGGAGAATTCCAACTTAGAAGAAAGCTCTTAGGAAGAAGATGATGACTCAAATGAAGATGGACCCAACTCTAGAGATGTGTGACCCATGCTACTGAATTTTTTTTTTCCTTAGAGAAGCTACAATGTTATAATACAAAGGAAAATGTAAATGAAGAAGAAAATCATGTTTGTTTTTGCAAGTTTTGAGCTGTAAATAGATATAATTAAGATAAATGAAAAATATATATAATTTTACTCATTTTATCCTTGTGCATCTATTTAATTTCTTCAATCATTCACTATTTTTTAAACTATTCATTTCCTAAAAGCGTAAAGAATGATCTTTAATGCTTTTCTTGTAAAGTAATAAAATATCATAACAAGGGACCTTACCATCATACACAGAACAATGGTAGGTCAAGAAATACCTTTCAGGGAAGGCACACAAAAATGGAGAAATTCTGTTGCATTGACATGCTTTCTCTTAACAAAAAAAGAAGTTCGTGCAACATAAAAAAAATCACCATCTAAAATAAAGGAATACTTGAAATGTGACGATGATAACCATATAAACATACCCTGACTAACACTAGGGACCAATGACTATACACGGGACACCAAAAATTTATCACCTTGCATTGTACTAATTTTTGAAAAGAAAACTAACCTAACCTAACTATTTAAACTAACCTAGAAGATAAACCTTTTTACTCAAATTTTTGGCATGAGTCAATTGGTAATGCATGGTATGTTGTCATCGATGGAAACTATATAATTTCACTACTACATTTGACCTCATTTTTCTACCAAAATTTTTGGCCATCAATTAAAAAGATTTAGGTTGGTCGGATTATAGAAAGAGAACTTCCTTTTTTTTTTTAATCCATGCTAGTCTTAGTCAAAATTTTGACCAATACCATGTAGGTTAGAATTTCGACCAACACGGGCATAACTTCAAAAAGAAAAAAGATTTTGTATCTCATTTCATTGTTTGGTTTGAATTTAGGAGCACGAAGGAGCTGGAGCTTGCGATTGTTTGAAGTGTTAATTGGTGAGAGTAAAAGGAGGACTGCCTGCCTGCGAGGGTTTCCACTGTGATTTGGTGTAAAAGGAGGACCACCTACCTGCGAGGGTTGCCACTATGATTTGGTGTAAAAGGAGGACCGCCTGTAAGGATTTCCTTACTTTGCATTTGTTTGACATTGTTTTATTGGTTACCTACTTAGGGCCTGTGAGCAATGTGCTAGGGAATCATGTATTTGGTATTTGCTGGCACGTTTTTAATATTTTTTTTACTAGTATTTATTTTCTGCCGACTTTGTGTGGATTGGAATGTCAAATCTAACTCCATAGGAAGTCTACCTAGAGTCATAGCTTTCAATTGTGACCGGTCTAAGATCATTTGGTGGAGAAATCTGAAATAAATCATGTGGCAGTCATCTATAGACCATTTTTGACATAAAACTAGGGCAGTCGGCTTTCTATGGACTCTTTTAGACCATGTGTGACTGTATACACACTATGGCTTCAGAAGTGCTTAAAAAGACCACAAATAAAAAAGAAACCATAGACTCCTTGCACTCTAAAGACTCCAAACCTTCATCAGTCTTTAATAATGTCTAAAAATGAACAAACCTTAAAGGAATATGGCTCAGTCCACAGAGAACCCCAAAATCCCCAAATTTAGCACTTTTAAACCCTTAATCCAAGGGTTTCTTAAATCTCCTACCTTTGATCACTTCTAGGTCCAATAGGTGGTTTACTGAGTCCAATTGAGTGCAAACATTTGACAACCATTGGTGGTTTACTGAGTTCTAATATGCTGGAGCCTTCCTTAGGATTAGTTAGAGCACTAGAGAGACTTTCTTTCTTTATTGAAAGTGTATTCAATCAAGGAGAATCCATACTTTTGATGATGTTCATAGTTCAGGTATATTGTGACTTGTTAGA
>MU226072.1:2108176-2122934 GCA_018584345.1 Thuja plicata
TACACAACGAGCATTGATTTCAACTTGGTGGACTACACAAATTCAAATTGTGTAAGTAATTCTCTGGATCGCAAGTCTACTTCAACTTATAGCTTCTCACTTGGTTCAAGACTTGTTTGTTAGAGAGAAAGAAGCAATTTTTTATTGGTCCATCTTCTATTGAAGCTGAGTACCAAAACTGAGGCTATTTGGTTTCATAATTTGTTTTTTTTAATAGTCAATATTGGTCAAAATTTTGACATCCCTTGGTCGAAACATCAACTTAGGTCAGTTTACGTTTAGACCATTCTGTGTCAAAAGTTTGCGTCATGGGTTTGGCATCCTTGTCGAATGGGTCAAACAGTTCGACCAAACTTGGTTGAAACATTAACTTTTGCTGATTTATGTTTCGACCATTGCATGTCAAATATATGCATCAATTTTGGTTGAACTTTTGACATTTGTAGGTTGAAACATAAACTTATGTTGGTTTACGTTTTGACCACTTTGTGTCAAAAGTTTGCATCATGGGTTTGGCATCCTGGTCGGATGGGTCAAACATTTTGACCAATAATATGGACATTTCAACAAATAATATGGACATTTCAAGATGCCAATTTTGACCAAGTTTGCGTAGAAATTTTGATGTTAACAAGGATGTGTCGATCTTTCGACCAGAAAAATATCGACAAAGCAATTTGTGGCTCTTTCGACCAATCTGGGTAGATAGTTCGATCAATTTTTGTCAAAAATAGTGGCCAATTCTACTAGTGTTTACTCTTGGTTACTTTTAATATACTTTTCCTACCAAAATTTTTGGTGATGAAAACAACTAAGTATGGAGAACAGTTAATGATACAGGTTCAAAGATCAAGATAGTACAGACAAAGGTCAAAGTATCAGATGTTGCAAAGCTAGAGATTAAGAGAAGACATCATGGCATATATAATCCTACGATCATAAGTTTTTATGATACTGATTGATGATGATAGGTTTCACTAAGTATCACATTGACAAAGAATTATCTTATGCATATTGGATCGATCAACGATCCTAACAGATTGATGATCTGATTGGTTGGATGGTAGATCTAGTTTGGGCCAACTTCCTACATGGAAAATCTTGATTGGTATAGGTTAGCATTGAATTTTGGTCTATGTTTTGATTCAAGGAGGTACACGTTTAATATTCTCATAATAGAGCTGACCAAATTAATGTTATGGGCCTATGAGAGATTATATAAGATTGATTTTTTGTTGCGAAGATAGATGGATATTAATGTGATGATATGAAAGAAATATTGATGTAAAGATTGTCAGTTTTTGATATCTTTGGAGCCTCATTGGAAGTGTATTGGGATTATTGATGCTACCAGTTAGTTTAGTTTTGGGACTGTAAGTTCTTTCTATATTGTAATCTGTATTTGATCAGTGAACCCGACTGAGGGTCAAATGAGTTTTTTTTTAATTGAGTAGTGTTCTCTAGGTTATAATCCTGAATGCATGTGCATTTCCATCTTATGTACTTATATGTTTAACATGGCACTTATTACTAAAATAGTGAGATATTTGTGGGTAACGTCCCCACAAGGGTTTTTCCCTCAACTAGGTTTTCCTCAAAAATAAATCATTGTGTTATGATGTGGATACTATTTATCTTGTTCTATTTACTTTTGGTTATTTGTGGAATTAAGTTGTGGCTTTGGTTTATTAAGTTTAAAGATAAAAATACAATGATTCATCCCCCTCTCGGTGCTTCCTAATCCTAACAATTGGTATCAGAGCCTAGTTCCTTGGAGAAAGTTTAACATCCTTAGGAAGATCCTGATGGAAGCATCTAGAAGTACTCAGAAGCAACTCTTTGCACTTGAAGATTTGGATAAATCCAACACTCACATTCATGATCTAGAGGGAAAGTTGAAGGAGGCTTATAAATTCATTGTCAATTTGAAGGAACAATTGAAGAATTCCAGAGGCAAAAGGAAGGACCTTGTGGATTTGTTATCTCTTAAAGGCAGTGACTATGCATCTACTAGAGAAAAAAACCTAAAGATTATGATTTGATTGTAAAGGAAATAGATAATCTAAATAATGAGATGGAGTCATGACAGTCAAAATGACTTAAGAAATGGAAGTGAAGAAGACACTTGAGCAATCATTGAAGGATAAAACTAAAGAATGCTACAAGATGAATAGTTAAGTTGGATAGTTGCAAGTTTTCTTGAAGAATCTAAACGTAATGAGAAAGAACTGTAAAGAGTTAATGAGATTTTAAGAAGAGATCTAGTTGATGCCAGAGAAATTCAATAAAAAATCAGATTTATCTTTGAGAAGCTTGATGAATAGATTGAAAGTCAAAGACCACATGGAGATAATCATGGTTTAGGATATGAACAAGGAGAATGTTCTGAAAATACTGAAGAAAAGGTAGATTAGACTGAGGAACTTAAGGAGACACCCTTGAAGAAAAAAGATGGACATAGATTCAATATAAAATGTTATATATGCAATAGGATTGGACATAGGGTAAAGGAAAGCCAGAAGACATGGGTAAGGAAAGAAAAAATTGTTTCATCAAGTAAGAACACACCAAATTCTGGTGTGGATCCTTCATCATCAACCAATTAGGTTATAAGACCTAAGAGGCAATTTTCATTAGAAAATCCTATGACACCCCGTAAATTAAAGCAGTTTTAACTACGATGAAATTTTTAGTTGAAGAATGGTTCAAAAAAATATATGTCTAAGATCGCAAAGGTTTTCATAATCATATTAATGATTACAAGAAGATATAATAATCAATGGTTTTATTAGCTTTATGGAAGATTAGGGCATGGACGACATTTAATGAAGAAATTTGATCAAAATTGAAGGATAAAAAGGTGTTTCAAGACTTCATTTGACATTTTTTTTTTCTAGAGATCAAGTGAGAACCTATGTAGAAGGAGATTCAACAACTGTTTGAGCTATTGACTGAATTCAAGTGCAAACCCTAATGTGAAGTAAAAATGTATTTTATCTCAGCAAAATCTTGTCAAATTCATTAGTTAAGTCATGGATACTCTGAAGATAGTTAATGTTCTTGAGAAACCATGATATGAATTCAAATTGCACCCGTATAAATCTATGGAAGATGGTCCCGAAGGCACATTTTCCCATGTTCCACATGGAGTTTTGCATATAGAAGATATTTGTGCATACATTCATTGTAAATTTGAAGAATTAGGAGATTATGACATTTAAGAGCAGTATGAATCACTATGCATTGATGGTATATTGAAAGATGAATTTCAGAAGGTAAATCAGATTAACCTAACACAATTCAAAGACTTTGTTGTGTTTGATGAACTAGAATGGATCAAGATAAAGCTCAGCAAAATTCATGATCAATTCTTTTGGCTCGGTGAAAAACCTATCAAGATCACAAAGGAACTTATTCATGAGGTAACATGATTCGGTAATGTTGGTGAAGCACCTAACCTAAAATATTTGAAGAGAAATATTGTGGAAAAGTTAACTCATCTAAATGTGATACACAGGCGATGACTATAAATGACATTATTCAACTGGATGGGAAATTTTCCTTGATGATACTTGGTTACAAATTATACCACAATAGAAGATTGAATTCTACTTCAGCTACAATCATTCACATTTCTTACTAAATGCTAAAGGAGGCCATGCAACTTTATATTTGTGAGATTTTGAGGAAGAAACTACTAGAGAATTTGGAGAAGATCAAGAAGGATAAGTCATAGACATTCAAGTATGCTTATTTGATAGTTCACATGTTATTTTATCTAATGAACCACTTTCCTAGAGTTTTGAACATTACTTGGCAGAAGAACATCCCTGCAACACTTCAAATTTCTAATTTCTATCGGATGCATTAGAAGGATGAAATAGATGAATTGATTTCTGGTCACTTCAAGATGTTTCAAAAGAAAATGGAGAAAAGAGAGAGGATACTAAAGAATCTTGTTGAAAAATGTGCTGATTTAGTATGCTTTATGGTAGAAATAGATCAATGATGTATGGAAGTAGTTGAACCAAGAATAATGTGGATACAACCAATGGGTTATGAGGTAATTCCTAAACTTATTGAACAATATATTAATGAAATGTTGAAGAGCCCAATAGATTCAAAGGGAGAAAGGTTTGGAAGTTACTTTGAGAAGTATCTAAAGTTTCAGAGTGAACTAATAGAGAAATAAAGAGTCAGAAAAGTAAGGAAAATTGTTGATAACATTATAGAAAAGGAAAGAATTAGTAAGGATAAAATGATAGAGTTGAGGAGAAAGAGAAGATCAGTTTAGTCCAGGCTGAACCAATTAATGTTTAGGTAACATCACCTCCTAAACCTATTTAATTTTTGCGGGCCACTAGGAGTAGTACATAAAATCATCTACACTACATGTGAAGAAGTCTACTTCTTCACCAAAGGTCTCTAGACCGAAGGTTGAAAGAGTCCAATCAGAACCTATGAGGAGAAGAAATAAAAAGAGTACAAGTCCTAAGAAGAAAAGAGGAAAAGTAGATAATGATAATTATTCTACATAATCTCATCAGTCCAAGAAGAATATAAGGACCAAAGGAGCCACACCAGCTAAGGTGGTTACTAACCAACCTTTGGGTGTTGGTAAGAATGAAGACCCTGTAGATAAAATTCCAAATAATGTGATTAAGCTTGGTGTCTTGGTGAGCGTTAAGAAATATTACAATATACTTAATGAGGAATAAAGAAAAAATATAGAGGATAGAGTAATTGTACATTTGAATAAGTTTAGAAGAACCTTAATAGAGAAAAAATATTAGATACCAGATCATTTGTATGCTAAACTTGAAGCAAGAAGACTAGATGCATTAGATGAAGACAAGCTGATTAGAGAGCTAGCCATATCCAAAATGTTCCCTATAATTGAGAATGATGAAATGAAAAGAATACTTGAGGAAGAAAAGAAAAGACTATTGACAAAGAGAAGAATATACATGTTACTGAATGGTAAAACTAAAGAAATTATTGCTAAAAGAGATGATGTGATGAGTAAAATGTTGATGAACATGAGGGCTGAAGAACCTAAGAAGAAAGAGCCAAGAAAAAAAAAAAGTGAAGATAAATATGGATTTGATGGAGCGTCCACCTTCGTAGTTAAGGAACCATATTTTTATATTGATAGTTTACCATTTATTCATGATGAAACAGATGCTATTGGAGATGAAAAAAATGAAGGAAATAAAGTTAAGGATCCATTTATCGATCCCTCTAACATGATCAATGAGGATTAATTGAAAGATATTGTTTCAAGTAAAGGATACTCTGTTGACCAACCTATTGAGATTGAAGTTGAACTAGTAAAGGAGGCAGATGAAGATATTGATGTTGTTGTTATGGATACATATATCACCATAGAAGATGAAGCAAAAGAAGATGACATATCTTTTGAAGAAGTAAGGTCAGAGGAAAGGACATAAGAGCATGAGAGGAAAGCTAAAGTCTCTATTGGAGAAGATAGAAGGGAGAAACTAAAAGAGATAGAGAAAATTTAGACTGGAGCTAATCTATCTTTTGGTAAGTCAGAAGCATTTTTGGCAAGAGATTCATTTGAATCCCTTAAATTATTTTATTTACATAGTCTTATAGATTTGGATAATATGGAAGAAAATGAATTGATGAAAGTTACAATTTTGATGCAAGCCAAAGCTCATGCAAAATCTATAATAAAAAGGGAAAAGGGAAACAAAATACTATCTATGGCAGTTGAAGTTCATCGTAAATTAATTCCTAATGTACAAGTAAATCAAGGTAATTCTTACCTGACCAACTTGAAGAGATTTTGAATAATTTTAATGTTCAATTTGAATCCTTGGAGAAGATTGAAGAAGATAAAGTATAGAATGAGTTTTCTATGAAGATATTTCATCATTTTCATTCACTAATTGCTAAGGATAGATCCTCTTTAGATGTTGGATTTGTTCAAATAAAAAGGAGTATTGAGGAAGGAAGCATAGTTCTTAAATTATGACCTTTTTTCAAAAATTGAAGATGTTGACAAGTCTATTGAGGACATACATAATATACTAGCTGATAGAGAAAAGGCCTTTGATTTTTCAAAGGGATTTGCTTCTAATTATATGTATGAAGATTTCAAGTTGAATGATAATATTAATGTCTTGGAGGTTGAGAGAAGAAGAGTGCTTGGACGATTCACTGAACTAAGGAAACTCATTTTAACAAAGTTGGATACCCTACAGAGGAGTCTTGGAGAGGCAGAAATTATAAGTAGATCTCCACCCCCACTTGATCTTATTTATGCTGAGGAAAAAAATTATGTGTTGTGTGGGAAGATTCATATCTTGGATAGATTGAGAAAGACTTGGAACACAAATCATGTTGCTTTAAAGGACATTTTTTTACATGTTTTCAAGATTATGTGAGTATTCCTTCATCACTTTCATATACGTATATGTGAACAATATAGGATTTTGGTAGAGAATTTGGTCTTTGTGAATTCCTTTTCTATTGATGTGAAAGGGGGAGAAGAGTTGTGTGAAAGATGAATACTTATATTAGGGGGAGTTTTATTTTTTGAACAAGTTTTTGGGACTTGGCATTTTGGGATGAACACTTAGCCATTTTTCACTAAGTGTTTCCATCAATGCCAAAGGGGGAGATTATTGGAAAGAGTCAACTGTTAATGCATGACATGTTTCCAATGATTGAAACTATATACTTTACTCTTGGTCACTTATAATATACTTTTCCTACCAAAAGTTTTGGTGATGAAAACAACTAAGTATGGAGAACAGTCAAGGATACAGGTTCACAGATCGAGACAGTATAGACATAGGTCAAAGTATTAGATGTTGCAAAGCTGGATATTAAGATAAGACATCATGTTATATCTAATCTTATGATCACAAGTTTTGATAATACTAATTGATGAAGATAGGATTCACTGAGTATCACATTGAAAAAGAATTATCTTATGCATATTGGATCGATTAGTGATCCTATCAGATGGATAATCTGATTGGTTGGATGGAAGATCTAGCTTGGGATTAATTCCTACATGGAAAATTTTGATTGTATAGGTTAGCATTGAGTTTTGGTCTATGTTTTGATTCAAGAAGGTACACATTTCATATTCTCATATTAGAGTTGACCAAGTTAATGCTATGGGCCTATGATCAAGTATTTAAGATCGAGTTTTTGATGCAAAGACAAATGGATATTGATGTGATGATATGAAAGTGATACTGATGTAAATATTGGGATTTTATGATATATCTGGATCCTCATTGGAACTATATTGGAATTATTGATGCTACCAATCAAATCAGTTTTGGGACTATAAGTCCTTTCTATATTATAATCTGTATTTGATCAGTGAACCCGACTGAGGGCCAGATCAATGTTTTGTAATTGAGTAGTGTGCTCTAGGCTCTAATCCTGAATGCATGTGCATTCCCCTCTTATGTACTTATACCTTCAACATGGTACTTATTACTACAGTAGTGAGATATTTGTGGGTATCATCCCCACCGAGGTTTTTCCCTTAATCAGGTTTTCCTCGATAACAAATCATGGTGTTATGATGTGGATACTATTCATCTTGTTCTGTTTAATTTTGGTTATTTGTAGAATTAAGTTGTGTCTTTGGTTTGTTAAGTTTATAGATACTACTACAGCAATTCACCCCCCCTCTCGGTGCTTCCTAATCCTAAAACAAACCCATTAACCAGATTTGAGCTATAGCTACCCTTGAGACTTAGATTTTTTATTTTTATTAATGGCTCTATGATATTTTGATAAAAGAAAGGTAACATGGGTATTACCCTTCTCGGAATTGACACATCAGAGATGATGAGATAATGTTTTTTTTAAGACATTGCCCTCTAACATCACATGAGACGATGTCTCAAAACCTTTTAAAATATTCTTTTCATACTCTGACGTGAGCATGAATTGGTCAGAATAACAAGTAGATAATTTCAAATAGTACCTATTTGGGCACTTGTGAGCCTTCTTGAAGCGAATTGCAATAAGGGATGCATATGCACCTTTATTGATCTTGGTAGTAGATGGTTCTACCATCTGGGATGTAGAAAAGGACTCTGCCCAAATGGTTGGAGTACTATCATCAAGCATTGCACAAAAAGATTCAAGATCATCCAAAAATAATATGTCCTCTTTCTCTGCTTCTCTTTTCTCACTAAGGGGCTCAGGGGGGCTCCCATATAAATGTTTCCTTTGAAGGGATCTCCAAAACTTACAATATTAGTGTGGCGGGAATCTTGTCATATTTAATATAATAGGGGAGCTTAGAAAAGGGAACACTCGGATAATTAGTCTTCAGGTTTGGTGTGGGAAGACTTCCTCCATCATGAATCTCGCTCGCTTTAGTCAGCTGTGGGTCATGCTAACTTTTTTATTTCTTCTTCTTTGAGAGAAAAACTACTAGTCCACCCTCGAACAATGAAATCATATCCAACATCAGGGGCAAGGAAGAGAACTCCAAAAAAATTGGTCCAGTTAGGTTCATCTCCCACTGGACAGGAAAACTTAAAAACTTCTATGTGTGAAAAATGGTCCTCTGGAACATACTCTTCTACCAAATAAGGTTCCTCATTGGAGGCTTGAAGCATACTTGGAGAATGCCAGAGGGAATTTTTCTATCTTTCAAACTCAATCATCCTTAGCTTGCACTTAAGGTTGAACAACCTCTCCTGTATGTTGGGAATTGCATCCCCATTATAAGTTTGAGGAGCAACCCAATCAACAAAAGTGCAGTAACTTGGGTCCATGCCTAACTGAACCCTGACCATTTATTGTCTTATGCACTTGTTTTCTTTGTTCAAACTAAAAAATCCAAAGCATGCACTAAATTTGGCGGCTACATTCATGTCGGTCCCACCAGGTGTGCCAAAAAATAGTGTTGATCCTTAAGAGGCTAATGCCTAAATAAGGGTAGTTAGAAATTTTCATAGGAGTGGGATGAGGTGCGCCTTATGAAACAACCTCCAAGATTTTAGAAGATGAATCCTCATGAGTGGTGTTTGGGGAAAGGATGGGGTAAAATATTTAGAAAACAACCTAAGATAAGGGGAGGAAAAATGCTGGATCAAAGTTTTGTCAAACATGTGGAGAATTTATCATATGGTATTTGTAGGGGTTTGACCATTTCTAGTCAAAGATTCATGCCTTCATTCACTCATGACATGATGCACCAAAAGCCCTTCATTTTTGGCTAGGAGAACATGAAGACAAATTGGTTGGACATCGGAAAAGCCATTCATATCCCACCTACGAGAAGCACCTACAAGGATCCAAATTAAGGCACAAATATCCTAAAGGGAGTGAAATGATTTTCAACCAAGGACATGGTATAGGACCCTATTTATTAACAAACATAAATAGTTCCTATAAGGGTTGAAAGAAAAGACCCCACTTTCTAAAACCAATCTTCCTAAGGAGCAGGATGTAAAGGATAAAAATCATCATCTATTCTAAGTGCATTGTGACAAGGGAGAAACCACCATGATTAGAAGTACACACAAATTGATAGAAAACAATTAAACCCACATAAATAAACTGGACCATACCTATAAGGAATCAAAATAGGACACATTTATTAATAAAAAGGAAAAGGCACCAGATGCACATTTCCCATGAGTTTTTGAGAGAAATTATGCCAAGGCAAGAGAGAATGCCCCAGAAAATAAATGTTACAAAATTCACCCTTGGTTGACAAGCCATAGGGTCTTATTCTAAAAAAAACAAGAATCTCTATAAATAATATAGAGTATTCCTCTTCCTTCTAAAAATAAGTTCAATATTTCCAACATCTTTCTCTTATAAGTTCTCAGTGTTTTATAGAACAATCCTCGGTCGATATGATCACATACAGATTACAATTAGTTACAATTGAATGACATGCCATAAAATTTGACATGGATCACTCGATTTCCTATGTTGCAAATGAGTGAGATCTTCTAATTGGTTGATTGCGACATGTCTACAAGATAGGCTCAAAACAAAAATTGTCGTAGCTCGGTCAAGGATGACCATGATTGTGAAGACCAAACAAAAAGTGTGCCTAGGATAGTTGTTAAAATGTTTTTGGTCATGGTAATATTCATGCAGGAGGATATTCCTTGAATATGCATTCACGAGTTCCTTAGAGTATGGATGCCTATGAGGGACACATGGTGTGCTGGTAGAGTTTGGAGGGAAGACATCCTTTGCAGAGAAACTTAAATTTCCAATGGGTTCACACATGTCAACATTCATGTGGGAACTTCATTATTTTGAGCATTCCCTGTGAGTGTAAGTGGTTGAAGTATGAACAAGAGAAGTGTCAAGTCCAATAGTGTAGAAGGAGTATACAATAACCATACTCAAGCATTTGGAAATCAAGTTATAAATATTTTCAAGGAATCAAGAGAAATTGAGCATTTGGATTCAAGATTGGAAGGAAAGCATCAAAGATGAAGATCTCTGAGTATCTAATTCATAAAGATCAAAGGAAATCTTCTTTGATTGATGAAAGTTTCTCTCCCATGATGTCCAAGTAGAGGAATTCTCAATCAAGAAAGAAGATTATTCTTTCATTCTCCTCTCTCCTTCATTTCAAGCATACCAACATTCAAGATCTAGGAGTGGCATTCATAGATCTATGCATTTGTGAGGGAATCCTTGATTCTACATCACATTATAAGGCCAAATCTTTGGATTTCAAGCACATTTCAAGAATCTTCATGGGTATGAGTGATTTCTACATCTGCCCATGAGGGTATATACAAGGTAGATCTACCATTTTCCTTTTTACATACTTTCTTTTACATAATCTCTTTCTATTTTCAAGGTTGATTCCTAAACAGGTGCTTGACCAAGGTAAAATAATTTATACAACCTTTTCCCCCATTTTATATGCACACAACCAGTTTGCAGACCCACGAGATTAGAACTGGAAAGATAAAACATAGTCGAAAAGACCCATAAAACTTTAATCATATTTTCCAAGTACAGAATGCCATTGGCAATTGTCCCTAGGTACAAAATGTGTTTTGGCTTATCCCTTTCATTTTCAACTCAAATTTTCCTAGAGGTGAGAATTTTGCTTTGGTTTCCATTTCTATACTTTTCTACTCACTATCTGCCCAAATCACTCCATTTTTCTGAAATTTTTAGTAACTTAATTTCCTTGATCACATTTGTACATCATTATCATTATAATCAATCACATATTTGAGAGAAGGATCATTTTACCACTTAAGCATTTGAGTCTCCTTTGAACCTAATGGTGCATCTTCCTTTCAAAATGTGTAATTCATGAAAAGGAGAAGTGATTTTACCTATCTATCTCATTTCTTCCCTTTTCACCATATACAACCATATAGTTCCTATGCCTAGAAATGGGTTTTCTTACAATTTGGTTTGAAAATCAGCATGGTATTGTTATTAGAATTTTTTGACCATTTTGTATTCTTGTATATGGTGAGAGATTCCATTGTAACAAATAGAATATGTTTATATATTTTAATTAATTTTTGGAATGTGGTTTGTCAAGAGACATCTATGCTTAGATGAATAAGTTTAAATGAATTTAATTTGACTACTTTCTAGGTTCACATATTTCATTTGAACATGAAGTTTTTATTATGGGCATACTCGAAGGAATTCTATGTTGAAGCAACAGGAAGAAGGTTTGCACCCTCTGCTGCAGGAAGTATTACCTACTGCTTGTTTGGAGTTGTATGTCAGAATTACTGCAGTAAGTCATCTTTTGTTTGGCCCCAATGATACAGGTGTAGACGATGTCTGTTGACCAGTAATTTGAATTGCCCTTGTCTATGAGTATTCATTTTTTAGTTGAATAGATTAAAAATTTGAGTGGTGGTTGTGAAAATAAACAAATCCAAACTAGAAGAAACTTGGAAATAATGAAAATTGACATTTCAATTCAACATATTTTTCTTTGAATTGCATTATTTTATAATATAAAAACCACATTTTATCCTTGTGCACCTCAAGGCAATGTTCTTGGATTTTAATTTTTTTACATGAATTACTATGGACTTTAGCCCTTATAGACATTATAATATTTTTTTTCAAGATTTAAATGCATCTAAAAGTCTATTTACCTACTGTATACACATAAAAATGGCCTAGATGAATATTAGTTAAATACTAGTTATTTAATTAATTTCTATTTAATTCCTCTACTTTATAAAGAAATTCTTTAATTCTTTTATATAGTTCATCTACTTAATTATTCACATCCTAAATCTATTTTCCACCTCACCTCCTCTCTCTGCCTCATCTCTCCAACTTAATTTCCACCTCAACATGTGGCCAATTATTGAATATCTTAAAACAAAAAATGTTTGTTTATAATCAACAAAAACAATGGCTACATGTCATCAAGGTTCTCCATGCAATCTCCAGTTGGTCTATTGGGGTTGAGGAGGGAACAATCCACATTTTTTTCTCCTCCCTTTTCCATCTCAACCTTCTATTCCTCTAGCATGAATCTAAACCATCGATCCCTACCATATATGCTCAGGCCTTGAGAAATCAGTAAATAGGCTGCCATTTTAGTGCAAATGGATCCCTACAAACACTTAGCTATTTTTCATATAAATCTTAATTTTCAAAACCATTTTAGCATAATAGATTCAATTTCAGCATTTTAGCCTCATAGTAGAAATTTCTTTAGCTTTCAAAATTGTAGATATTTACCTTTAATCATGCACATTAGATTTAACTTGTTCTGATATCATAGCTGTATTTTTCATCATAATCACTCACACATCTTCATAACTTTTCATAATGCATATTTCATATCACAACCTAATTCTTTAAGTTGTCATCCTAATGGTCACAAGTGCATCTGAGAGCCAACATAATGACCAAGTGGATTCTTGGAGATAGAGGACACTGAGACACCTTTGAAATAATTATTTTAATTACATTTATTTCTTTTGATTAGAATTGATTTGATATAATGTTTCATTGGTGTGTTAGTTTTAATTAGAATACCTTACTTTCTAGCATACATTTAATGGTGCTCACCATGGGGTCCCATGCCCCTTTTTAATCTTTAAGCTACAAAATTTTCATGATAGGTCTATAGATGCAAATAGAACAACACATTTGAAGCACATATTGATGCAAAACAAAGCATACAACACGCAAAATAGTGCATCCATGACTCAAAGTGATGCATATACTAATTTTTTTAGTGTTATTCTTCATTTTAGTGCATTTATTGACCACTTTAGCACATTTATCATATATTTGAGCACATTTACTTACTCTAATGTCACATTTAATACATAATACAAAAAGTTAAATTCTTGGATCTGATATATATTTTTCATCATTGAAGGTAACCATATGCTTGTCAAAGACTGGAGTGAAAACTACTGACATCTATTTTGCAGGTCTTGCCTAGATAATTTCAATCAATTTGATCAATTTCTTTGTCTTCATTAAAATAGGAACCTAGTTTAATTAGAAGGATATATGATCAAAGTGCTTGGAATGTTTGTGGTGATAGGTATATGTTCTCCCCTTAATTGGGTGACCAAAAAGTCAAACTCACATTTTATTTTTAGTAATGTTTACCTGATTAGAAGGCCTACCTCCTAAGCAACCTATAAGGCCATGTGAGAGGGAATGACCTAAGTTGGAATGAATAATGCCAAGTTTTCTAAACCACTATAAAAAAGATGCAATCATGATGAAAATAATAGTTAAAAAAATCACTTGGGTATAACTTTCCTTTTGTACCAATATGGTGCATCAAACATTGGTTTTCAAGGCTCGAAGACCTTTTAATTGAGTTTATACACTAATGCTTTGAACATATGCCCTTAATAGATACTTGTTAAAATAGAATCCTACCCGCTTCAAATTTGAATGTTGTTATAATCTCAGTGTAAGAAGGGGAAGAATCTCTCCTAAAGAGACTCACTATATGTGTGTCTTGAGCATATGTGCAAACTCCCCATTTGAGTACTGTAACATATAAAATGGGATGGGATTATGTGTTGTTACCAAAATTTAAGATAAAATAATGGATATAGAGTTTGAAATGTGAAATGTGTGGGGAAGATAAGGTGTTCCTCTTAACATTAAATACACAAAGGATGGATCCAAATTGATTAACTCCAAAGGAAGGATCAATGCATAAATGAATCAATCGATTGGAAATAAGAGTGAAGAAGAAGATCTTAAATTCCATTTTATAGAAAAGAATGTGTGATATATTTAGAAAGATTGAGAACTTTAATTGAAATGAATTGTAGAAAAGTACTAACCTTAAAATGTTACAGATATGAAGAATACTATTTTCAGGCATCTGCACTCAGTTTCTAGAAAATATGTAACCAGATCTGGAATAGAAACACAGAAATAAACAAAACCAAAAAATATTTTTCTATTCTAACATAGCTCCAATTTTGACCCTCAAATCAATGTCACCATTGACCCAGAATTTATGAATCTGACCTAGGGCAGAATTGACCTCAAAAGTCTCCGACTAAAAATATGTTTTTGGATAGAGAAAGTTTTCCAAAAAGGGTATCCGAAGCTGTACTCTAATCCGCTATTCTGAACCTGTATCTGCAAGAAAAAGAGATTTGTTTGTTGGGGGGAGGGGTTTGCCTTGGTCAAACCCTAGTTTTGTAATTAACCTCAAAGTATAATTGAAATTGCATAAGTAAAACAAAGTAAATGAACAAATTCACCTTGCTTGTATGGAAACCCTTGTGGC
>MU226072.1:2126849-2143301 GCA_018584345.1 Thuja plicata
TTTTAGATTATATAAGATGCATTGCTCATAATTTGACACTTTAATTGAAAAATTGAAAAAAAAAGTTTTTTTGAAATATACTTGTGATTTATAAAATTTGTTTTCCTTTCTCTATAATCTTATGGAGATATTTTTTCCATGGGTTATTTTGGTTGTGGGTTATTGTGGAATGGGTTATTATGACCCTGGGTTATTTTGTCCTCGGGTTATTGTGGCTGGGTTATTCTGTCGAGGGTTATTTTGGCTGGGTTATTATGTCTTGTAATCCTCTTGCCTCTATCATATGATTTTGCAGTAATGAGAGCATCGGTAAGAGCTGAGCTTGGAGCTCATTTACCTCATCTCTAAACTTTGTTTTTGCAATTTGTATATCCTGTTTCAGCTTTTGAGCTTTCTTGAGTTGCTCATTGTGCAATTTGATTGCCTCTTCACTATTTGTGAGACTTTGTGCACTTGTCTAAAGATCAACATCTATTTGTGCTATCTTTTCAGTATGCTCCTTTGTGAGTTGATCTAGTGTGCATAATTTTTTTATCAGGGTAATAGCTTCTAAAATAATGGGTTCTATTATGCTTACCAGTTCTGCAAGCTTTACCTTTTGCAATGCCACTTCTTGGTTAATCTTTTCTGCTAGCTTGAACTCATACTTTTGTTCAAGTCTTTCTTCCATATTCTTCTCAGCATCTATGTTTTGAGAGGTGATTACATCTGTGAGAACCACTAATTGATCAAACATTGGGGATGTTTGATCAACATATATATCTGGTACAATTTGCTGAAGTATTGTTCTTGCAACTTCTAGTATCTTGGCCTCTTTTGTGGCTTTTCTCAACTTGTCCTACATGGCCTTCCTTTAAAAAAGTCTTGCATACTTTTTTAGCCCAGTAGGATCCAATTTCCTAGGATCACATACTGGAATCTCAAAAATTTCATCCAGAGTCACTAGATTCTTATTCTTTCTTTTTTTCTTCCTTGAGATTTGAGTGGACGTAGATGTATGAACTACCATTGCTAGTTTATTTGTCTTCTCAGAAGTGCTCGGTGAAGGCTTTGTAGATGAATCTTCTTGTGTTTTCTTCTCAGGGTTCACCTATCAGTTGGTGAAAATGTCTCTCCATCAACCTTGGGTGTCTCTACATATTTCTCTTCTATTTTCTTCTCTTGGTCATTTGTCTTTGCCTTTTCACCTTCTTCCTTCTGCTTGTTTATCCTCTTCCTTATTCAGATCAGTAGAATTATATTTTTGATCATCGGTTGTAGCTTGTTCTACAGTTGTATCCTTCATTACCTCTGCATCACCCTTGTCTTCAGGTGTGCTTGTATCATCTGCAGTAGATCCTTCATTACCTTCTTGTATATTGATGGCCTTCATCAATACTGGCATATTTCTTTGTGTGATATCTTGTGTTGTATCTAGATTTGTGTCCCGCTCATTGATTTTGGCTTGTTGAGCAGTGACATCTTCATCTTTTTGTATTTTCTCGGCATGGTCTAGTTATACAATGTCAATTACTGAAGTGTCCTGCCATGTCTCATCAACAACATTCATTTCGTTGTGCCCTGTTGTCTTCAATTATTGTTTCTTTTCCTGATCCTTAAGAGATATAAATATTACATCATCTTCCTTTTGTGGATCCTTATCAGAGTCATAATGTGTGATGTCTTGAATGTCAAGATCATCCATGACTTTTTCCAAATCAATTGGTTCCATTTCTTCAACATTGTCCAAAGCAATCTGCTTAGGACTTGCCTTATCTTTCTCCTCCTCTACATGAGGTGTGTTGGTGAGAAGTAATTGATTCTCACCACTTGTTGACTCTGTGTGAAGATCTAGGAGTTGTCTTTATTTGGTCTCGGTCATGCTATCCAGCTCTATAAACTTATCCTCTAGCACTTTGTAAGCTCTTATCTTTGATTCAAATTTGCTTGAGTGCTTTTTCAATATTTCCTTTATCTCTTCCATTTTTGATTCGGGAGGCATTATTTTTACAAGTACCCTCTCCCTTGCTTCTCTTTTAGTTTTTAAAGCATATGACCACTATTGAGATATTATTTTACCCAACTCTTTGGGTATTTGGTTGAAAAATTTAGCTGGTACATATTTGAATTTTACCATTGACCTGATTATTGCATCTTGGATCTTATTTTGGTCCCCTGTCTTAAGTGTATCCCATTGTCTGATTTTCTTATCATACATGGTGCCAGATGCAACAATAGATTTAGTAGCCTCATCAATTGTTTGATTTATGAAATTTTTATTAACTACATTAGGCTCATAATCTTTTGAATCCTCTAAGTCAAATTTTGTCCCGACCACTCTTTTTCTCCTTTTTTTAGGTGTTTGTTTATCTGTTTGCTGTTCTTTTTGCTTCTCTGTTGGTTGATTCCTCTTATAGGTCCTTACTTGACCTTTCTTAAGAGGTGTGGTTTTGGTTTTAGCATTTTGGCTCCTTGTTCTTTGTTTCTTTGTAGGAGGTGGAGGTGCATCAGATTCAGCTGCCTCATAATCTGATTTATGCTCATGTTGCTCTTCACCGATGGTACCCTGTTCATTAGTTTCCTCTATTTTCTCTTTGTCCTCCTCATTAATTGATAGAATCTTTTCAAGATTCTTCACCATTTTGTTCTTTTTGTTGACAGTTTTCTTTATTATTAGGCTTGATTTTATCTTGGACTTGGCCTCTTCATAAGTTCCAAATCTTGGCTATTTTCTGTCAAGGGGCTCATTGATCAATGCATCAATTGCATTGGTTGCTTGATCTATGTTGATTTTATAATCAAGAGGGGCTAACCAAGTTGTTCTTGATACAACTAGTTCTATGTGGGTGAAGTCTGTATCCACCATAAAACATATCTCATCCCTATGTTTTTTAATTAGTTTCTCAGGGATTCTCACTCTTTCCATCATCTTTTCCTTGAATTTAAGGAAGAATGCAGTCATCACTGAATCAAAATTATCATCTAGTGACTTGATAGGTTCACTAATTTGCAGTGTGACTAGTTTGGTAGTATCCCACTTTACTTTACCTATTGAAGGAAAGTATTCTTGGAAATAAAATAATATACACATGATAAGTGAGCCAAAATTACATGTGTTAGTCTTTGCAGACCTTATTGTAGTCATTTTCCCATCAAGTTGTTTCAACAGGATCTCACATAGATCCATCTGTATTCCCTTTGTCACTATTTTGTAAGCTATGCTTACTACTATAGATGTAATGCTGTTAATCATAGTTTCTTTGAAGATCTTATAACCAATTACACATGCACCAAACCTCAGTTCCTCGTCAATGATGGTGTTCACTTTAAGACCTCTGTTATCCCACATAGCTTTTGTGAGATTTTCAACTTCTAGCCAGGAGGGATACTTGTGTGCCTTAGGATTGTCAGTTATTTGATAACCAGTTACAACATGAAACACATCCTTAGTTATTTTCTTAGGTTGATCTAACAACAACTTTTGATCATGCATTTGCTCAAAACTAACCTAATCTAGTCAGTTTTGAAAACCCTCAGGAAATGTAGGGCATTAGTTATCCCTTTAACCTCCAAGTGTTTGTGCTCTTCCTTCAGGTTTCCTTCTGCATCACAAAGCTTCTTGTAAGCTTCATCCATATCTAGATCACCTATTTCATGGATCTTGCAATGAATGTAGGACCTCACATCCTCTATTAGCAAAACCCTAGGTGGAATTTTTGAAAATGCACCAGAATCATAGGGTTGCGATGCAATCTCTGGGCATATCTTATACTTTGGTTCCACACTGGTGTTGTTCTTAATTAACCTAACCATATTCTTCTTATCATTCTTGATCTTTGTGGTTCTTTAAGTGGTTGCCATCATTTATCAAATTTAGGGCTTTTCCGTAAATGATAACATAGTTCTTCAGTATTTCTAGTAATTACTTTGATCCATGTAGATGGTGAATGATCTATTTGGAGTGTGCTAGATCAAGTCAAGGTCACTCTACTATCTACTCTTTTATCACTATGATTTTGTTATGCTATTTCTCTTCAAATCGCATGTGAAAAATGAAATGCTTCATCAAGTATTTATAGAATTTTGCCCTAAGTCTATCATAAATGCTCAACGACTCATCGGGTCACGAAGATGGAGTTTGTCAGGAAGACTCTCAAATAACATCATCGGTGTTGACAGGATGCTCTGGATAACTGTTAATAATTTTTCTTTTACCGACAGATATCGGTATTGTGTCACGACAACTTTATAACTTTGCTTCCTTATCAACAGGTGTCAGGTTACATTAGCAACTTAGCCATTTTATGTATTGACTGACAATTTCTGGTAAGTGTAGATAGATCATCCTTTATGTTCACCAATGATTTTTGGTATGTGTTTACTAATGGGCGTGTTTCTCAAAATTTGTAACAAGTAACATTATATGCATCTTTATTCATGTAGATTTTGACTATGTATCAATTAGTATAATGGAACTGATGCAAAATATGACTTGGTGTAGTGCAGTTCCATACTTACTTGTTTAGCTTAAGTGGGGGTGGTGATGTCACCGGATACATTGGATGGGGTGTCACCATTTGCATTGCTTGGTCCAACTTCATCATTGCTTGAAAATTTTCTCCACATTTTGTCTCTATACCTCCGGAAATCTTAAATGGTGTTTCCATTGGGATATGTTCCTATCTCTGTCATTCGGTCTTTGCAGTCCTTTTTGAGATGACCAACTTTATGACAGTGTAAGCATGCCATTCTGGGGTTTGTCTAGCCTCTAGAACTTTTGGTCCATGCTCTCATGTAGTTAGCAGAAATGTGACCATATCTACCACATGCTGTACAAATTTTCCATGTACAGTAGTCCCATACATATTGTTTACCAATTCTCTTTGGTTGATAGGGAATTTATTGACCTTTAGGCTTCCATTCTTGCCTTTTCTTTTTCCAACATTCATCAGTTGTGTGCCCATTCATCTTTCATGTAGGACAATATTTGTCCATGTAGGTTTCATTCTTTGGCTGATCCATCTTAGACTTACATTCATATGCTTTATGTCCTTTCTTGTTACATTTATAATAGAATCCTATGAATGAAGATGTAGATTTAGGAATACCTTTCATTTTTCCTCTGCATACATTTGATGTATGTCCTTTCTTTCCACAGTGATTGCATGTGAGATTTCTTGGTCTTGGATTTTTATAGACATTCTTTTGATTGTCTTGATTTGATGATTCTCCACTTTCAGTAAAGCCTAGCTAGACCATTGTTGTTGTTAAATATATGTTGTCCTTCAAGAAAATCATCCATTATTTTATTTCTCTCTTTAGCCTTTCTGATAATTTATTATGGTGTTGCTGAATTCTAACCTCATGCTTTAGTTTCTCATTTTATTCTCTTAGTTCACCGATAGCCTGTACTCTTTCAATGAGTTCTATATTCATTCTGTTTTCTTCTTGACTCATAAGAAAAATCTAATTAGTAATCTCATGGTGATGCTTAGCATGTCTTTGAATTTCTAACTCATTTTCTTGTAGTTTCTCTATAATATTCCTTCTGTCATGAATAGCTAGTGTTCTTTTTGTTTCAGCTTGTCTAGAAGAACTCATCACATCAATCATTCTTACCATCTGGGTCTCTTGACCAATTGCAACATCTTTATCTATTTTTTCAGATGTTGATTGATCTCCTTTAGATTTGTGATTTTTTCTTCTGATGTATCTGATGCTTTTCTTGTAGTTGATCCTGAAGACTCAAAGAAATCTAGAATCTCTTCTTCTTGATAATATTTTTCATTGCTCTGAGTTGCCATACCTTGTCTCTCATTCAATAGCTCTCTCATCTTGATTCTTGCCTCTTTATACTGTTCATAGAACATTTGTATTTCAAGATTTTTGTTCTCAATATTTTGATCAAGTTTCTACTTCTCCATTGTAAGATCTTTTCTCTTAAGCCTTTAAGCTTTCCAAGAAGAGACTTAGCTCTGATACCAATTGTTGGGATTAATGGAAAGTAGTACTAAGAGGGGAGGAGTGAATCAGTACCTCTAAAACTTTTAACACTTTTCACCATTCATCATTAGTAAACAATATTTATTGCATTACCGACCATATCTGTTGTTCTTTCTTATGCATGTAGTATTAATTTACAATCTTAATTGTATGCAATCATTCATAGAAACGTTCATGAAAATAATAAACAAATAACACAAGATATGATATCGCAGAAAACTCCTATTAGGAAGTAAAAATTGTGGTGGGGATGGCACCCACAAAACTTCACTATCTGCAGAATGGAAGGGATCTAGTAAAGGATTACTATTGATCACTTTTGATGATATACCCTGTTAGGAGTATTAAGGTGGAGACCTATTAAGATCTACTCTATTAATAGCTTTAGCAACATTGATTTAAGTGTGCACTCAGTTAAGAGATTTACAATAGGACTGTTAAGTCCACCTTCCTTGAAAGGATTTCTTAAGTGTACTACACTTGTTAGAATGAGTACATATGTTTGACCTGACTGTATGCAATCTATAATTTCTGATTACAGATCCATTAAAGCTCACAGTATATGAATATCACCTATAGTGATTGATTAATACATTTTCCTGCTTGTCAGTAGCTTGTGTTCTTGTTCTTAAAAACTAAATTGATTCTTTTCTGTCCTTCTACATGAAATCTCTCTTCTGATCCTTAGATGCTCTCAGTGGCTACAATCATCATCAAACAACATGTTCACAATAGATTGAGCATATATTTATACAATTATTTGACCTATTCTAGAATCACGCATTACAAAGTTAACTCTAGATCCAAGGTTTACAACTTGACCTTGATCTTTAGCTGCATGTTTTGAATTAGTTAAAATGATAAAAAAATAATAAATACATTACTTCCTCCGCACATAATGGTTTTAGAAACAAATCAAGAAGCTAAATATAAAACTTCAGCATTTTATCTGACGTGGAAAGTCAGATCCACTTTTTGTGGGATATAACTGACTGTCGGTTCTTGGTCATTGGGTTGAACTGAAATTCTGTCGGTGTTTCTTTCTGAACTGATTGTCAGGTTCCACTCTTTGAATCTATTTTCATGTTGCACTATTTGTTGCTCATCAAATTCCTTTAACCTTTTTGTCATTGGGTAACACTAAATAGTGTTTGTTAGGATGCTTTGTACTTTGCAGTAATAGGTAACCTTGTCGTTGGGTAGTGCTGTGCCCTGTTTGTTGGTGTAGTATAAACCAATGGTGTCTATCATGTTTTTCCTTGTATGTACTAATGGAAAAATATAATATCTTCAACCCCCAGAGACTTAATTCTTTATCAACCTTAAGATCATGATAAGAGAGACATCACGAGTTAAGGAGAAAAAGAGAGAGGGTGTGATTACCTCTCCCATTGAGAACTTCTGTCCCATTGTGAACCACACAAGGAAATAGTGCAACTAGAAAGATGGAGTTGAACCTCCTAGTGAATGTGACTACTCACTAGTCAACCCATCAGACAGATCTGGTCTTAAGGATACCTTCTGACCGTAAGGGATCAAAACATTGTAAATTGAAACTGGAGGGTTCAAGAGATCTGTATAAATTTAAATTGGAGGGATCAAGAGATCCTATAAGGTAAATATCCATGCTTTAAGGATTAGTCTTTAATCCATAAAGGGAAAAATTTTTAAGTTAGAAAAATATTTTGAAAGGCGCGTGTGTGCAAAAAGTGAGTAGAGTGTATGCCCCCACATTAAAGTCAATGCTAACACTTTAATAGGAGCAATAGCTTGAAGGGAAACATAAACAACTCTACCGATTAATTTTACACTATGAGATACCCCCAAACAAAGACAAATCAAGGGAAATACCACATAAACATACAAAGAACACAAAAGGGATCTACCTACTGTGGGGTCAGTATGATCATAGGATAATATGTATATATAGATATGATATTATTGCAAATGAATTGACATCATTCCCAAAAGAAAGTAGAACTAAAATTACAATGGAGGAAAAAAAACTCAAGAGTTATGAAGAAGAGTCTTTTCAGACCACAACATGGAGACCAAAAAGAATCAGTGCTACCATGTCGTAGATCCAAGCAGACTACACAAGGAAAAAATTTACAAACAATAGCACAAGTACACAATAACATGAAAAAAATATATAGCAGAGTAAAGATACATATAGAGGAATTGTACAACAAGTTTGATTCCTTTATCACCTTGCACCAACAAAGTAACAAGGGTAGTATAAAAGAATCTAACAAAAAATTAGCAAATACATTACGGGAGAAGCACAATACATCAGGAAAACAAAAAGGGCTACCATGAAGGAAAATCCAATCAAGTGCATCACCTACTCTCCCCATCTTTATTTATATCATTTAGGGAAGGTGGGAAACTCGCAAGAGGGACTATAGCCAATATAGTAGGAATAATAGTCAGTTCCAAACAAGGATCCTCTTGAGAATTGTGATATTCGATACTAGGTGTAATTATCAATTGAGTTGAAAGCATATGAGGTAAATCAGTATCAAGATCAATGGTCTCATATTCATCACTAGGATCAATAGGATCATCAAGAGTATCCTCCTCATCACGGTTAATTAAAATAGGATCTAAGATGTGAATATGATCATCACACTCATTCATCTTAACATCATTATGAACATTAACTTTTTCCAACACATCAGGCATAGGTTGGTCAAAAGAAGGTAAATAATTTTGAAGAATAGAAGCATGGTCCCTAGCATTATCTCTACGCTTCTTACGATGTTCATTAGAAGATTTGTTACATTTTTGACACATGTTAAGAACTAGGAGGAATAACAACTAGTTCCTTTGCAGGTTCTATAGGAGGGTTGGTGGGATTGACATTAGGCTGAGAAGCAACACTATGAGGTTGAGTAATAGAGCTAGCAGTAATGGATAAAGGAGGTATAGAAGGAGTGGGAAAAAGACAACAGTTGAGATCTATCTGAGGCATGCTTAAATCAACAATCTTGCGATGTTTACAGGCTTGATATGAACGAAAAAGGTTTTCAAGGAAAGGAGGACATGAATTAGGTAATGAAGGCTAAAATAAATCAAGAGTAGCACAATATATAGGTCTAGATGGTTGATACAAACTATGATTAATCATTTTCACTTCTCCATTATGAATGAACCTAATACATTTATGTATAGGAGAAGTAACAACATGCATAACAGTTATCCAAGGTAAACCAGATTTGACTTGAAATTGATTAGAAGTAGGAATGATGATGAAGGTAGTATCTACAACTTTACCACAAATTTCAACAGGAAAGTTCATAGAACCAAGTGCAGGATAGAGAAAACCATTACAATTTTGGATCCATGCATCAGATGTATCATAATAATCACGTTATAGGTTTTTCATAAATTTTTTTTCCTCAGTAATAACATTTATTAAATATGTGAGATCAATAAGACAACCACGCGTAGGTATCTTAGAAATCCTAGCATAAATATAAAGGGGACCATCGGGAGCCTTAATAGTCTCAGAATCATCAAAGGTAATTGAGATTTCTCGAGGTCGTTTATCCTTAGTTTGTTTCTGTGGTTTAGGTGGAACTTGAAGTTGAAGTGGAGGAAAACAATCTTGAATAGTAGGTTGAGATGAAATAGCGCACTCCACATGATTACCAATGTGATTAAACTCATCCATCTTTGAATCATAAACAATATCCATAGAAGATGGTTGAGCGATGGTATTAGTATCATGTGTAGGTAAAGGATTTGTATAAATTTGAAGGTTTTGATTAGGAGGAGAGACAGATTTGTTCCCGTTACCATCAAAATTATCAACAGATAAAGCATTAGAATTCATTAAGTCTTGAACCTTATGCTTTAGAGAATAACATTTTTCAGTATCATGGCCATTTTTTCGATGGTATTGACAAAAAGATTTAAAATCAAAGGATTTTGATGCTATCGTGGTAGGAAGAAGAGATCAAATAGGAGTCAAGGTAATCATATTAGCACTTAAAAACCTACTCATAATAGAATGTAAATATTTAGAGAGAGGAGTAAACGTACGATTCATACATAAAGTAGTGGATGCAGAAGTGGAATTGTTGGATGCAACATCAAATTGATCAGCAACTCCATTCATCTATTTATTGATCTTGATATAGTTTCTAGGTTTCTAAAACTTATTAGGATTAGGAGAAACATCACTCTTATCAACTGGAATATGAGTCATTGGAGTGTTTCTCTCAAATTGAGTCACTTGTATTTGATAATGATGAAGTGCTGCACAAAGTTGTTGAAAAGAGGTAAATTCAATAAGCAGTTGCTTATCTCTAATATCCTTTTGTAAATTTGAAATAAACATATGATGAATATCAATATTAGGAACATGATAAGAAATATGAGCATACAAATGCTTAAATATACCAATAAAATCAGTCATTTTTTCCTTAATGTTTTGTTTACAATACATTA
This sequence comes from Thuja plicata, assembly GCA_018584345.1. Classification (NCBI taxonomy): domain Eukaryota; kingdom Viridiplantae; phylum Streptophyta; class Pinopsida; order Cupressales; family Cupressaceae; genus Thuja; species Thuja plicata. Next base: position 2,137,287 of record MU226072.1, read on the forward strand.
AATTAGTTAAGGAAACTTGCAGACCAATGTTATTTTGAAATTGTTGGATGAAGGTATTAGCAAGTTTAGTAAAAGAATCAATAGAATAAGGAGGTAAAAAACAATACCATTGTAAGGACTTATCATGAAAAGTTCTAGCAAACAACTTAGTAAAAATCCTATGGTCATGAGCATAATCACTACAAAGGATTTGAAATGTTTTAACATGAGTAACATGATCTCCTTTACCATTGCAATTCTCAAGACAAGGCATATCAGCTTGCTGAGGGACAGTAGCATGAATAATGTCTAAGGATAAAGGACTACCCATGTCACATGTAGGAATGCTAAACTTGGATTGGGTTAAAGATGCAAGTTGTTGTTGTAAATATGACACAATTTGAGCCAAACTAATTATTGTTGAATCATTAGAAGAAATAGGTGGCATATAAATATTAGGAACACTAGGAAAAGTGTAAGAAGTAGAAGGAATAGAAGACACAACCGGTGGAATACTTGGAACCAAAGTTGGAAGGGGATTGGAATAAGTAAAAGGAACACTATGATATAAAGGTTGTGAGGTAGGTAGAGATACCGGTGGAACACTCACAGGAATAGGTGAAATTGGGAGAGATGTAGTCATCAAAGGAGGAGTGTAAGTAGGAATGCTAGGTAAAGGAATAGAAGAAGGTCCCTCACTAGTGACAGGAGGAGTGAATCCTATATATTGAGCCTCTTGAGCTAAAGGTTTAACATTCAAATGCACAATATGAGTGATACCACGCAAGAGATTAACACCTTGATCACTATCATGAAGGATTTTCTTAAGAGCCTCTATAGCTTGGATGGAATCTTGATAATGGTTTTCTTGAAAAAAGCCAATTTCCCATTTTATCAAGTTCTGTTGAAAGTTTTTGGACATGTTCAGGAGGAACTCTTAAAGCATCCTCCTCATCATGAGATGAGTGAGAAGAGTTATGCTCCATAGAAGGATTGGAATCATGAGTGGTCAAATTGTCATCCAGGATCCTAAGGAAAGGAGAGGAAGACTTAGGATCAAAGGAACCCATAAGTCTATGACTTCTTCTAACTGGGATGCTATAAGTAGGACTAGAAGTGGTAAAGCTCATACACCAACGCAATGCAAATGAATGAATTTAGGAAACACAAGATTTTGATTTTTAATTTTTGAAATGTAAGTGCAAGAACATAAAAGAAAGATAATATAATATGCATGCAAGATCTAACATAAAAGATGTAAATCTAACACCAAATAAAGAGTTATCTATCACAGGTTCACCAAAATGTAACATATAAAATGGGATGGGATTGTGTGTTGTTACCAAAATGTAAGATAAAATAATGGATATAGAGTTTGAAATGTGAAATGTGTGGGGAAGATAAGGTGTTCCTCTTAACCTTAAATACACAAAGGATGGATCCAAATTGATTAACCCCACAGGAGGATCAATGCATAAATGAATTAATCGATTGGAAATAAGACTGAAGAAGAAGATCTTAAATTCTATTTTATAGAAAAGAATGTGTGATATATTTAGAAAGATTAAGAACTTTAATTGAAATGAATTGCAGAAAAGTACTAACCTTAAAATGTTATAGATATGAAGAATGCTGTTTTCAAGGGTCTGCACTCAATTTCTAGAAAATCTGCAACTAGATCTGGAATAGAAACGTAGAAATGAACAAAACTCAGAAATCTTTTTCTGTTCTGACACAGTTCTAATTTTGAACCTCAATTCAATGTCACCATTGACCCAAAATTTTTGAATCTGACCTAGGGCAGAATCAACCTCAAGAATCTCCAACTAAAAATCTATTTCCAGATCCTGAAAGTTTGCCAAAAAGGGCATCTGAATCTGTACTATGATCCACTATTACAAACTTGTATCTGTGAGAAAAATGGATTTGTTTGTTGGGGGCGAGGGGTTGTCCTTGGTCAAACCCTAGTTTTGGAATTAACCTCAAAGTATAATTGAAATTGCATAAGTAAAACAAAGCAAATGAACAAATTCACCTTGCTTGTATGGAAACCCTTGTGGCGGATTCGAATCCATGGATCCACAAGTATGCATGCACCAAATAAATGTATAATGTAGGATGTCTCAAATCAATTTCTTGTAGATCTTCAACACCAATCTTGAATGGATCTTGGATAGAAAGAGGCTTGGAGGAATGTGGATGGAGAAATCTTCAATGAGAGGGCTCCATAGAGCTTGAATCCTTCAATGGATACCAATAGATCTCCTTGATGAATTGAGTGCTTGAGAAGTGCTTGAATGCTTGAGAATGGACAAATTATCCTAAAAATTGACAAATTATCCATTTCACCTTACATTTTGACAAACAAATCAGTGCATAGTTATTTAATTTGTTTAATCAGTGATTTTAACAAGGTTTACCATTAGGATAAATCATCCTTAATCCAAATCTTGACTAAAAATATTGATAAACATAGCCTCATCAATAAGAAGATATCTAAATTCCTATTTGGCTCTGTGGAACACAACAAAACTAGCACTTGCAAATTAAAATTGACACAAATTTGGATCACTTACATACCTATTTTGACAAGAGCTCAAAAAATGAAACAAAGAAAAACACATAAACACCAAGTAACTCAAGAAATGATGGATGATATGAAGAATCCTTTCCATATATATCAAGCAGAGAAAGATAATGAAGAATTAACTGATGAAATGATTAGAGAAGCTCAACAAGATCCAAAATTCTATAAGTTTATGGAAAAGGTCTTGGAATCTGATAAGGAAAAAGACCTGCTTATGTTATCTCACCAAGGTGTAAAACTACCTCAAGAATTTGATGTGGACAATTGAAGACCAAAGAAAGAGTTAATGAAAACAACCCCCTTGCAACACTTACACAACAAATGCAAGCTATTCAACAAAAAATCAAAGAAATGCAAAGGGGTACCTCCATAAAGAAATACTCTTTGGAAGACATATGTCCTTATCTATTGGACATAAATTTTAACATGATCATATTTTACCCAAATTGTGAAATCCCAAAATATGATAAATATATGGGAAATTTTGATCCATAAGATCACAAAAGGGAATTTCGCAAAATGAGTATGGAATTCACACATAATAAAACATATTTGATGAGATTATTTTCAAGGAGCTTAGGAGGAAAAGTCAAGAAATGGTTCTCAAAATTTCCTCCCAATATCAAAACATTTGAGGAATTAGTAAAAAAATTTATTGCTATATTCCTATAATATTGAACATCAGGCGGCTATGTTGTATTTGTGAACCACCAAACAAAAAAATGGATACCATTTCTTAAATTTTTGTTGTAGGACAGGAAAATGAGGAAAAAATGCATATAAGAGGAACCATCAAACTCTAAAGCATGCACAATCAACCCATCCAAACAAAAAATAAATTGAGACAAAAGATATGCAAATTAAAAGCAATCTCCCTCAATTTAAAAATTGTGCTCTTTCTTTCTTCTCCAAAACTTGATATGTAGCTCCCATATTGATAATTGCACTCAAAACATGAAAGAAAAGTGATATTATGATGACAAGAAGATTCTAAATGCGATGGTTAATTTGATTGAGATAATTGACCTCAATTTATAGGAAGAGAGACCAAATTGCATAATTAGCAATTAGATGTGCAAATTGGAAATTGTCACAATTGAAAAGTGAAATTGGAAAAAAGTATCATAATTGAGAAGTGAAATTGGAAAAGTGTCATATTGTGACACATTATCAAAAATTGTAAGAGATCAAATTGGGAAAATTAGTGTGGAGAAGGGAAGGGAAATTTGTCATAAAATATGACAAATTATGACAAAGGAAAAGAAGAAAGTGTCATAAAGATGACAACTATGATAAATGGGGGCTAATTAATAAGAGGAAATTTTGAATTATAAAAACTCATATTTCCTACAAAAATGAAAATTAGTCAATTAATTAATAGGAATTAATTAATTGTGGATACATAGGAAAGAGGGAATAAATAAATTGAATTTATTTATTCAATTAGGACATAGGGATAAACTATGGGTTATTCATCCCAAGAGGACAAATTATTGGATCATTGACTGAATTTATAGAAATGATGCAAAGGTGAATTAATTTTTATGAGGATTAGGGAAAATTCCGATGGGTCCAAAATTGTTTAGGAAATGATGAGGCATCGATAAAATTTGATAATGCACTTGAAAAAATGATTGATGATTGAATAACATCGATGAGCTTTGACAATGATATTGAAGAAGCCAGATGATGATGAGGCATCAATGAACTTTGACAATGCACTCAAAAATGATTGAGGATAAGGCATTGATGAATTTTGACAGTACCTTGGATGGATAATGAAGAGGCATCAATGAACTTTGACAATCCTGGAAGATTGATAATGATGAGGAGACATCGATGAATTGTGACAATGCTCCCAAATTGATGATGATGAGGCGTCGATGGAAATTGACAATGCCTTGGAAAAGATTGATAAGGATAACATAAATGAACTTTGATAGAGCTATCAAATTGATTTGGATCATATTGATAATGATAAAGAGTCATCAATGAAATTTAACAATGCTCTCAAATTGATGATGATAAGGCATCGATGAACTTTGAAAATGCCTTGGACAAGATTGATAGGATTTGAAAGGATTGGATTTATTTGAAAGTGAATAGGATTGAATCAGACTAATCAGGAAGAGATGGTATGATTTATAAATGTTTAGGATTGAATAGGATCATTTTAGGAAGATTTGGGATTGATTTAGGAAGATGATCAATTCGGCCAAAATGAGAGAAATGTTAGTAATTGATGACATGGAAGAATGACAGAAGATAGAAGACATGTTAAAAGGGGACACATAGGTGTGAACCATTTTTCGGTGTCTACATTTTTCCTTTCTTTGATACAAGGAAATTATGAGCATTGTGTCAAAGAAAAAAAGACCATGCCCCAGTAAATCGACAGAAATGGAGACAGGATGCCCCGTTGAAATATTCGGTAGAAATTGACAGGAGGAAATTTTTTTAAAAATAAAAATAATTGTAAGGATGGAAGGAAGAAATGTTAGGAGAAATAAGAAATTAAATGGAAGAGAAGAATAATTAGTAGTGATGAAACATTTCTTTCATAAGTGCATTATTTTTATAAGAGCTTTATTTAATATGTCAAATGGATGCGTCACACCATGACATAGAAAGTCAGGGCGATAATGCGATTCCTTTTCATAAAATAAACACATGGTAGAAAAGGAATGTTTCCACCTATATTGAAGCATATGGCATATGTGCCCCAAAACTTTATGAAAAACAACCCACAAATAAAAAACAAAAAAAAGGATCATGAACCATCTCGACCACTCTCATCACTCAGTGATATCCTGGAGTAGCATAAGAACATGATCGAAGATAAATAAATAAAATATAAGACTCACTTAACCAAGAAATTCAACAATCCATTCTGAACTTATTGTCAAAGTTGATAGTTTGTTTGATTGATGATGATGATGACGACGACAATGATGATTATGATGATGATGATTGTTAGTAATAACTAAGAGGGGGGGGGGGGTGAGTCAGTGGCCTCAAAAACTTATCCTTCAAAATTTAACCACCAATCAATAAACCTCAGATTATTATGTCCTTACAAGATGTATGCCATGAAATACTAACAATGATTAACTGTCTATCGGTTTGCTCTGTCAATCCTTATTCTTTCTTGATTACCGATAAGCAGTATAACTATTTACTGAAACTCAGTAAATAAGCAGAGTATACCGATCAATCCAAAATGAATTATGTAAGATAGAAAATAGTAAAGAAATGAATCATAGACACATAACACATGGTTTTTTAATGTGGAAACTCTGTTAAGGGCAAAACCACTGGGATTGATACCCCAAATTTTCACTCTTCTGAAGTGAGCCCTGTTAAGAGCCAACCCTATTAAAGGTTACAAACACACTATTAGGTGTGACCTTGTTAGAGGATTTTATACATATAGGTTGTCACTTAGTATC
>MU226072.1:2143351-2207281 GCA_018584345.1 Thuja plicata
CTAATGCTGCCATCCTTGAATCAACCTCTCTCTTAGACTATCAATAGGCATCGGGCATATCCAATGCTACTTTCATGAATCAACCTTTTTGGCACTCCTTGAGATGTACCTCAATATATAGAAGACTATTAAGTCTTGCTTGGTTAAGAGACTTGATGCTTCAATGGTTAAACTGAAACATTATGACATGTTCATATTGCAACTTTGAATTGCAGATTTTTAGATCTATCTAAGTACATTACCTCTCTGACCAATGTATCAATTCAATCCTTTATGCTCCATACTTTCTACTCCGTGATGCTATGCTCACTGTTCGTCGATGTCTGCAAAATTCCTTAGCTCTTCCTTCAGCATGTTTGATCAGCACTGCATGAAGTTTTTCTTCATTAGTTTCTCTTCAGCATCTTATTTCTATTTACTCCCCTTAATCCCATTCGTAAATGAATTAAGCTTGTCTCTTATATAGACATAATATTCATTATTTCTTGATTCTTGATTCTTGGCGTGAAAAACAATCCAGCCAATCAGATTTAAAGCATAACTCCTCATTTGTCTCGTAGATATCTTCTTGCCAACTGTACAAATCAGCTTTAAATCAATCACTTATCCCTGGTCAAATAAAACAAAGTAGACAACCAGTTAAGTCTATATTTAGCTCTGCCAACTAGATATTTTGTCATTTTCTAAACTCTCTGTTCCGTTGGTCACCTTTACAGTTAGTTGTTGGTGACAATTGAAAGTTCCATCAGAGAGACTCTAGTTAGCTTCGTGATCTCTGTCTTTTGGGAAATACTATATTTTCTTCCGTCGGGTTACTCTTTGCTTTGCTCGTCGGGCAACACCGTGACTCTGCTCATTGGTAGTGTTGTGCATTTCCTTGTTGGGTATCACTGTGACTTTGTTCTTTTTCTCTATCCGTCAGGTGCACTCCGTCGGTGTTGTTTGTCAATTAGTGAATACTTGAATTGTATGCATTACTAATAGCATAGCCTTGGTTCCTTTGATTCTCTGAATTCTTTGGCATTGTTTACATGACCATAAAGTTTATATTAGGTTGACATTAATGACAATACAATACATTAACTGATTTAATACCTTGCATTATCTTCAACTTAACATTGTCAAACATTCAATCAGTTACATGTCATCAGATGATGATGATGATGATGATGATGTTTGGTTTCAATAATGAAGTACCCCATCTAAGATAGATACCATTTGGTTTCGAGTATACCACACCATGTATAAGACAAAATGACAAGTTTGATAAAGGACAAATTGATTTTGATTGATTGATAGGACAAATTTTATTTGATTGATTGTTGACGTGATTGGATACATTGTCTGTTAATGCATGATTTCATTAAGCACAATGTTTGACAAGTCTTTAGATTGCATCTGCTCAAATGTCTGTCTGGTTGCAAAGGAATGATTTATTGAAAACAAAAAGCAATTATGTACATGACGAGAAAATGAAATGAGTGTCATAAAATGACATTTATTAGTGATTTTTTTATTTTTAGGATTTTTTGAAATATTTGACTTTTTGTGCTTTTTCCAGGATATTATATGATTTTTAGGATTTTTTCAGGACTTTTTATGCTTTTAGAGATTTTTCATGGCTTTTATTCTTTTTAGGGACTTTTTCAGTATCATATGTGATTTTTATGGTATTTTTTAGGATCATATTTGGATTTTTTAGGATTTTTTCAGGACATTATGCAAAATTTCTAGGATTTTTTTCAGCTTCTTATTTGGATTTTTAGATTTTTTTTTAGGAGATTAATATTTACATGTTGTTATCTCCAATTTGATAAAGCGAGGAACCCCATGGATCGACCACATTCAGGGTCTTGCCCCTAGTTCAAATTCAAACTCAAGCATTGTAAGGAATTTACCCCCAGACAGAACATAGACTATATACAGAGGCCAAAGGACAAGATATGTACAGACTGGATGTGCCAAGGAAAGGAAAAATAATATCAACCAGTTACATGCCATAAAGGGGCACTAGGGATGACTCAAGGTGAAGGATATGATCAGGAAAGTACAAATGAATATCAGGTGGAATTTTGATAGATGTCAGAGAAATAAATTGCTACACGTGGCACCTATTTGCCAGGTTTTCACCACAGTACTTTCCCAAAGCGCCTATTTACCAGGTTTTCACTTGTGGATGAAATTTTTCTCTTTATTTCTATTTTTGCATACCAAGACACCTGTTTACTAGGTTTTTATCAAGGCAACCATTTTTTCTCTTTTTCACGTTTTTTCTTCTTCACTTTTTCTTTTTCTTTTCTATTTTTTTTTTTTGTTTTTAAATTTTTTTTGAATTTTTGGAAGATAATGGATTCATTATATGACATGGATGGAGGACTCAAATTCCTTACTCTTTGGATAGTGATTTTGAAGGGCATGTAATAATAGACCATGACTATGTAAGTATGCTAAAAAATGTTGGTAGTGTAATGATAAAGGGATATGACATGGGTGTTTGGATAAGAATGGATAAGGATTATGAAAAGGATTGGATAGGTTGAAGGAAAGGATGGAAAATAGGCATGGGATAATGAAGGGAATGTAGGATAACTTGTTTTGGAGTGGATGGAAATGGATGCAAGAGAAATATTGTCACACACCTTTAGGGGTGATGGAGTGATGCAAGAAAAGGAGATGATGGATGTGATAGAGGAAAGGATATGGATTTTTGGACATAAGGACCCAAAATGGATTTGGAAAGTAGGAGGAATTTACATGGAGGGATAGCAATTATGGATGCCGAATTTGATTTCTCTTTTGGACTCTATGCTTCAATAAGCTTCTTAGGAATCCACATGGCTTTTGATTTTTCATTTTTTTCAGGTCCTTGGAATGCATTGCTTGCACAATTAATTTAGGAACCCATATTTAATTTTAATTTTCTTTTTTCTTGACAAGCCTTTGTGGCCTTTTTGAAATTTCATTTTCTTTTTGGATCATGTTTTTCTTTATTTTTATATGTCGATTAGATTGGTCATGTTGATCCTTGATAACATGTGGATTTCTTGTCTTATAGACTTTATGCTTGGAATACAAGTTCCTTGGAAAGGGAATTGGATTCATGGATGGATAGTAATTATGTGGAGGAATTTTGGATGGGTGGAAGGTTCTCCAAGATGTGTGCCTTTTGTGACTTTAATTTTGAAAAAGGTAAGTGGATTGTGAGCTAGAGGAGGGAGGAATATACGAACCTAAGATGGATGAATGAGTTGATGGGGGAAGTATACATTTAGATTTGGATTTGGAAGGGTTACTAACACCTTGAGATTGAGATTTTTTATTAAGACCATGGCCATAATTTTTTTTTTTGACATGAAATGATTCTAATGTACTTTTTGCATGGAACTCTAACCCTTTAACTTGATAATGCTTTTGACTAATGAGACACTTGCTGGTAGATTCTAGTCCATTATTTTGAGGTTTATATGATATAGAAGGACTAGTAGGATTATTAAGTGAAACAAATTATATGGAATAAGAGGAACCTATTTCAATTGTATGAGCTTTATAAAAAAACTTGTGTGGAGGTGCTCAAATCAAGAGGGGGATCAGGAGGGATAATGGGATCCTACGTGGAAGAGGAGAAATGACAGGATCATCTAGTAGGATAGGAGCTTGTGGGAGATCTAGAGGATAAAGAAACAAATGGATGGAGGGATCTTGAGGATGACATAGAGGGATGATGGCATCTTGTGATGGACATGAAGGTGAAGGGACACCTTGATCTTGACTTGGAAGGAGATCATGGGAAGAAATGGAAGGGAGGCCATGATCTTTCTTAGGAAGTGGGAGGTCAATGGGACTTGGAAGGATATTTCATTCTTGAGATGGAAAGGGATAATATTGTATAGGAGAGATAAGGATAATGTGATCATCATGAGGTTCAAAGGAAATGAGATCATCATGAGGTTGAAGGGAAATGAGATCTTGGTAAAAAATTTGATAAGACTGGTTATTGATAGGATCTTGGTCTTGATTTATTTTGGGACTCATTTCTTTGTGCTTTAGATCATCCACTTGACATGGGGTATGAATTTGAATATGCAAGGGGGATTTTGGAAAGGGGTCATTTTTTTGACATGAAGGAGATGAACTTTGGATGGGACTCTCATGAATGTGATTCCTTGAAAATGGAGGAAAGGGTGGAATTGGTTCTATAAATTTGGAATCATGAAAGGGACTTGGATCATGAATGTGACTATCTTGGATTTGTTCTATGGATATCCCTTGCGAGGTTTCGTCATTGGATATGAAACTTGATGTAGATGGGGAAAATTTCTCTTGTGAAACTTGAGGGGATGAAAGAATGGAGGGAGACATGGATGCTTCTTGAAGGTTAATTTCTTGAGAGGAAATAGGTGTGTCATCCATGTGATTGTTTTGGTATGATCCATTGCTAGACACATGTGAATTATTGATTTCATTCTCTTTATATAATGTTTGAAGCAACTTCTTCCAATAATTTGATGTGATTTTCATTGCTTGGGTGACTCTACTGGTGATACCACATTAGTATTTACATTTTTAACAATTTTTTTTGGATTGAACATATGGCTCAATAAGGTTTGATTGGTTTGCAAAAGATGACATACTTGAACTTGTGATTGTTTGGGAAAACCTTGGTATTGATTGGTTTGTTTGCATAATTGGAATAAAAGTTTGTGTGATTGCTTGAGGATCACTTGGTTGCATTGGGACAAAGATTTGTTCATAATTTTGTGGTGGTCACCATTGAACCATACCATAACTTGGTTAATTACTTGAAGGGTATATCAAGTTTGGGATAGAATCTTCCATTTTTCTTGTATTAGGAAGTATTTGTGATGATGCCATAGGTCTTGGATCATATTATAGGACAAGAAAATGAGGAAAACATGCATAAAAGAGGAACCATAAAAATATAAAGCATGCACAATCAAGATATCCAAACACAAAAGAAATTGAGACAAAAGATATGCAAATTAAAAACAAACTCCCTCAATTTGACAATCGTGCTCTTTCTTTCTTCTCCAAAACTTGATATTTAGATCCCATATTGATAAATGAACTCAAAAAATGAAAGAAAAGTGATATTATGATGGTGAGAAGATTCAAAATGTGATTGTTAATTTGATTGAGAGAACTGATCCCAATTTATAGGAAGAGAGACCAAATTGCAGAATTAGCAATTAGGTGTGCAAATTGGAAAATTGTCACAATTGAGAAGTGAAATTGGAAAAAGTGTCAAAATTGAGAAGTGAAATTGGAAAAGTGTCATATGATAATAAATTATGAAAAATTGTAAGAGTTCAAATTGGGAAAATTAGTGTGGAGAAGGGAAGGGAAATTTGTCATAAAATATGACAAATTATGACAAAGGAAAAGAAGAAAGTGTCATAAACTATGACAACTATGAAAAATGGGGGCTAATTAATAGGAGGGAATCTCGAATTATAAAAACTCATATTTCCCACAAACAGGAAATTATTCAATAATTAATAGGAATTAATTAATTGTGGAGACATAGGAAAGAGGGAATAAATAAATTCAATTTATTTATTCAATTAGGACATAGGGATAAACAATGGGTTATTCATCTCAAGAGGAAAAATTAGTGGATCGTTGGCCGAATTGATAGCAATGATGCAAAGGTGACTTGATTTTGATGAGGATTAGGGACAATTTACATAGGTCTGAAATGTTTTAGGAAATGAGGAGGCATCGATGAACTTTGACAATGTGTTCAGACAATGATTTATGATTGAATAGCATCAATGAAATTTTAAAATGCTATTGAAGAAGCCAGATGATGATGAGACATCAATGAAATTTGAAAATGCACTAAAAAATTATTGAGAAGGTATTGATTAATTTCGACAATACCTTCGATGGATAATGAAGAGACATCAATGATCTTTGACCGTGTCGGAAGATTGATAATGATGAAGAGACATCGATCAACTGTGACAATGCTTACAAAATGATGATGATGAGGCATTAATGGAATTTGAAAATTCATTTCACAAGATTGATAATGATAGCATTGATGAACTTTGACTACACTATCAAATTGATAGTGATAATGAGGCATCAATGTGTTGGAAGTCTAATATGGGAAATAAGTAACTAAGAGGGGGGGTGAATCAGATCTATAAAACTTCTACCAATTCTAATAAAAATGATTCAACCATGTATTCTTAAACATAAAGTGAAATGCTGTAAATATTTAACATCTAACCATGAACACATAACACAAAACGTTGGTAACCCAAAAACCCTTGAAGGTAAAACTAGGGTGGGGATGAAACCCACAAATATTCACTATTGCAGTAATAAAGTGTGCCTATTAGGGCTACAAAGTTTTGATAACTTCTGATGATCTACCTTGTGAGGGGTCTACCCTGTTAAGAGATTTTAGACATATAATCTACCTTGTTAAAGGATTTAAAACTTAAAACAAAGTAAGCACTCGGTTAAGAGATTTACAAAGGCCTGTTAGGACCACTTTGTTAAGAGATTTACCCTGATTCACTTGTTAGAATGTATTAGTACCTGATCCTTTGGTTTTCACTACAAATGCTGATAACGGATCTCCTCTTTCCAACTCTTTATTGATCTCTCAATCTGATTCATCTTTGTTTTTCTCTTCACTGCTCTGCTCGGTCACTTTGTTTGGTCAATGCTTTAGATATGCACAACATGCATATACTCCCAACCTTTTCTCTTCACATCCACATCCAAACATACATTTTCACACACACACACACACAAAAATTAGGGTTTGAAGTATACCATATATAGATCATCCAGATCAAGATCAACAATCTAGATTCACCACCTTTTTCCACGTAGGCATCCCTAATTTTTATTGGTTTCATTGCTTGCATAGGGATCCATGATCATAAAAATAACGCACAATTAATGTATTAAATATGTGTGCATGATCATTAAATGCTCCATAGAAGTCAACCAAAATGGTTTACCTTGGTGTTTGTGCCATTCCAAACACATATACATAAACTATCTTACTCAGCATAGGAAAACACTGGTGCTGGGTCAATACTGTCTCGCTCAGCATAACCATATGCTATCACTCGACACTAAATATTCTATGCAACTCAAAAATCATTCTTCTTGGCATTGATTGAGTATTCAATGACCTCTAACTTGCTCGGTGGTAACTACTGCTCAGTCTTAGCCTTAGTGGCATGGCTTGGTCACAGTGATGACCAAGCAAGTTGCATTAGTTATGACTAAGTGTGTGACACTAATAGACAACAAAACTTAGAGATCAATAATCTCCCCCTTTGATATAAGTGGAAAAAACACTTTTTCATGACTCTTCAGTCCTTTACAAAATATAGTACTCAAATAGACTTAGAATTAAGAACTCCCCCTAGGATTCTAACTTGGCCTTGTCTTCATAAGGACTTCACTACATATACAACATATGGACATAATGTCAAAAAAATATTATAGCTTACAACTTATTTCTCCTTTATTTCCCTGTGATTGTATCTCATGATATTTCCCCCTTGTTTTTGTCACTCTTGTCACTTTTATTTGCTGGGGTAGTTGGGGTCAAACCATATTTATCCAAAAATGGCTTATGAATCTATAATATCATTTCTAATGCATTATCCCAACTTTTTCTTACAGATTCCAAAACTTGAAATTTGATTTCTAGCTCAGCAGCTAGATCAATCAGACTCTCTGCAATGTTCAGAGGTGGATCTTTCTGTGCTAAGTCTTTTGCTGCTTTCACCTCTTTTTGCATAACCTCAAAATGAGGTATCAACATGGTCTAAATTGAAATCAAATTTTCCCTTATTCTTCCATCATTAGCCATGAACTCGGCTAATATCCCTTGGGCATGTGTCAACCTGCTAAAATGAAAAGAGTTGGAGCTTGCATCCATGCTCAGTGAGTGACCTGTTGACTTCAAATCTTCTTGGAGCTTCTCAATAAGATGCTAATTCTCCTTTGTAAAGAATTTTGTATCACAAATTTGTTTAGACAAAGAGAGAAAATTCTATATTAATTCTTCTAAGTTGCTTACTAGATCAGAAAGTGAAACCTACTTCTTGGTAAGCTTTGCTACAACTTTCTCAAGTACCCTGGTCTCAAATTTTCTCCCAAATCTTTGCAAGAGTTTCTCATTAGCATCTATATCATTAGTGTTCACCTTCTGAACAATATGAACTAGTTTTTACAAAATAGGTGCCTGCTCATTTAGGTCTATAAACTCAAATGTATCAACAAAGATTTCTTTAATTTCATGTAGTACCTGCTTCTATTGATGTTCCCTTTTCAATTCCTCTTGCTTCCTCTTCCTGTTCAATAGATCCTGCAAGATTAGCATCTTCTCATAAGATAAGTTATCAGTATCCCATTTTGGAATGACTATAACTTCATCAAGTGTTACTTCAAATCTCTTGTCCTTTTTCTTCTTATGTGATTTCTTCTTCATTGTCTCTAGTGAGCTGCTACTCGGTCTGTGTTAAGATTTCAAATTACTAGTATCACCACTTATCGATACTATCTCCTTTTGAATATTAAGTATCCGTTGGGTAGATGTATCAACACTCTTAACCTTAGTAAGTACCAGAGGAGTAACATTAGGTAATTTTACTAAAGTTTGATTAGCTTCTTCCTCCTTAGGTTCCTATTACTCCTCGGTCTCAAGAGTCTTGGTCTCCTCGGTATCTCCTTCATGTGATTTGGATATTTTTGATGCAAAATTATCTGCTTGATCTTCTTTCCTTTCATCCCCTTCAAGGTTTTCCTCAGTAGGTGAATCTAGAATTATGAATGTTTCTGTACCATGAACCTCAAAATTCAAACCTTGTGTTACCTTATCAACTTCCAAGTCCTCAATCTATTCATCTTCAACCTTATCCTTCATCTTGTCCTGAACATCTATCTTCATCACACTCTCAGGAATGTCAATTATTTCATATTTAATATTATCATTTGTCTTTTTCTCAGCATTATCTGACTCATCAATATCTTCTTTGTTATCAATCTCAACTTATTTAGATGTGCCTTTATCTTTATTATTCTCCACTATCAGTCCAAAGATAATCTTCCATATCCTTTGGCTTTTCTGCACAACACCTTCTATATCATTCTTTAGTATAGAACAGGCTCTTAATTTAGGAATGAATCTATTCCTATATTGTTCCATGAATTTTTCTCTTCGCTTATTTATTAATTCAAGCATAATTTGAGCTAATTCTCCTTCTCTGATCTTCCTTTCTATCATAATTTCATGCTACCATCTCTCATCAATCTTAGCTTCTGGTTCTTTAGGGACTAGGTTCCCAATATCCAATGGTGTCATCTTATATGAAACTAACATATCCATCATGACTTATTCTATCTGTGCCTTATCAGTTTTATTTAACTTTTCAAACTTGATAAACTTGAAACCTGACAAACCTTCTGAATTCATGATGTTGTGACAAATCTCATCAAAATTTGAAGGATGTTTGTGTGTTGCAACATCAAACTTGCTGATGTCCTTTATTTCTATAAGTTCTTCATCTTCTTCATCTTTTCCCATAATGTATTTTCTTCTCGACTTCCTCTTAGGGTGACATGACTCAGATTCAGTCTGAACTTGTTTTCTCTTCCCCGATCTTACCCCTTCAATTCTTTGCTAATGTTTCTTTGGTGCCTTGGCTGATACAATAACTATAGATGCCCTGGTTCTTGGTCAAGATGTGGTAGGAGGTGTAGATTTTTGCTGTGAACTCCTCTTCTTGGTTGGCTCAGCAACCATCACTTTCTTACCTTTCTTGTCTACTTCCACATCTT
The DNA here is from genome assembly GCA_018584345.1 of Thuja plicata. Taxonomy (NCBI): domain Eukaryota; kingdom Viridiplantae; phylum Streptophyta; class Pinopsida; order Cupressales; family Cupressaceae; genus Thuja; species Thuja plicata. The sequence continues at coordinate 2,153,189 of MU226072.1, forward strand.
CTTCTTTATTATATTTAGAGTCACTAGATTGGTCCTCTCCTTGACCTTGTGTTATCTGTACTGGTGCATCTTCCTCTTTTTCTTCTCCTAGCATCTTCTCAAGATTCTTCACAATTTTTTTTTTCTTCCTCTTCATTGTTGCAGCCTTCAAATTTGTATTTATCTTTGTTTTAGCTTAATCATAGTTATCAAATCTCTTGGCCTTCATATCAACTTTCTCTGCTAGTAGAGTTGTGATAGCTGTAGATGTTTCATCTATGTTTACTTCATAGGGTAATGGCCTTATCCATGCTACCCTCTGTACTACAACTTGTACATAAGTGTTATTAGTATCAAATAGAAAGAAAACATCATCATATTGCTTTTGAACTAGTGGTACCGAGATTCTTCTCCTTAGTATCATATTTTTCTTTAAATCCACAAAATAATTACCCATGACAGTGTCAAAATTCTCTCCTAACTACTGTATGAATTTATTAATCTAAATTGTTATCAGTCGGTCCTGACACCATACTACATATCCTATAGTAGGAAAAATGTTATGTACATAGAAAAAGATACAAACTAGGAAGGAATCAAACTTACACATATAATTATTTGCCTTCCTAATTGATAATAGGTTCTCGGCAAGTTGAGTCATCTGTAATTCAGCAAGATCATAAGTATGATCCTTCTTCACTATTTTCTATGCCTGATCAACTGCTACACATGGGACACTATCCAATCTGCTGGATTGATAAAATTTGTGTGTAATGACTTTGAATCCAAAATCAATTTTTGGATTTGTGATCATAGAAATTGTAGTTCCACATTTATTCCACTCAGCCAAAGTGAACTTCTCCATGTCTTCCTTTTTCTGACAGCACATGGTTCACTTCCCTTGCACAATAGGGTAACCATTAACTTGGTGGATGATGTCTTTAGTTATCTTTACTGGTCCATTCTCTAACCATAGACACATATCATGTGTTTTGCTTAACACAATCCTAATCCATTCGACTTTAAAGTTGATTAGGAAGTCTAGGGCACAAACTAACCCTTTGTTGGAAATGTGCTAATGATCAACTTTCAAAGCCCCATTTTTACATAGCTTATCAAAGGCTTCCCTCAACTCAAAGTCTCTAACTTCTCCAAATTTTCACATATAACATGCTCGCACATCATGGATCATGAGTAAATTAGACGGGATCAATGAAAGGGCTCTCGTAAGATCTCCCTTCACTGTAGTTTTAGGAATGAATCAAAAATTTGGTAGTGCACAAGCATCTCTCATGATCATCTAAACATTCTTTAGTTCCTTTGATTTTATTTTCACACCAACAAATGAACTGGCTTCCATTTCTACAAATTAGGGTTCGCAAAATAGATTCTGGGTAACTCAAAAATAATGGGTCTTCAATCTTCTCAACACTTTCTGATGATACATAGGTGAAATTTTTTCTAAACTCTACTTAAATATCTCTTTAATTGCCTTTTGAAATTCTCTACAAACTCTAATTGCTATGTGAAATGAAGAATGAGCACCTAAATTCATTATATACCCTCAAACAGTAAGATTAGGTCTTCAATAAATGCTTAGTACAGTGGTTGGTGGATAACAACTGTCCTTGGTCCTTAATTAAATAGCTCGGTTATCACACACTATCACTTGGTCAAAATAGTGACTCGGTCACTACTGACACTTGGTTGACATATCAGCTCAGTTGGTATGGGAAATCAACATATGATGATACTGATGCTCAACATCAAATATTCATTAGAATTCTTTTGCTCGGTTCTTGCCTCAAATCTTTCCTAATGCATCTTAAATTATACAGATATGGAATTTAATACATCTTATGTTAGGAACTGGTGTAAAATATATCATTTGAGAAAATAGTTCCTTACATACCTTTTTTCTTAATTGAAAGTATGTGATCACTTGATCCATTAGATTGGGTGATCTCAGCTTCACTGGATCCACTACTGCTCGCTTCTTCTTTCTTTCTCCATGTCAGATTCATCTGATTCCTTATCTTCTCAATAGTAGGTTCCAGGGCTATGGTCTTGCACAATCTCTTGGTATGACCGATCTTGTGAGAACTATAGCAGACCATACTTCCATTCATCCAACTCTTGGATTTACCTCTAAAGTGTGTACTTATACAATTCTCTGCAACATGACCATATTCACTACAATAATGACAACTGTGCCTTGTATTATAATCCCAATTGAATGTATTACCTTTCCTTGGTACATTTTCTTATTTCTTGGATATCCATTTGGATTTTGCATTGGATCTGAAATCTTGAGTTCTATGACCAAACTTCTGGCAATTGTAACAATTCCCTTGGAATCTAGGTGAAGTAGGTGTATTTCTAGGCTTTGAATTGCATTCATTTTCCTGATGTCCATGTTTCTTATAGTTAAAAAAATATCCATTAAATTTAGGTTTAGGATTTGACTTACTATTCTTGCTTCAGCATATGTTTTTTGTGTGACCAGGTTTCCCACAGTGATTACATGTAGGTTTGCTATTCTTCAGCTTTGTATTTCTCATTTCTCCACTCTTTGATGATTCTCCTTCTTTAGTGGAAGACTAGTGCTTGGTATGTCCAATTCTAGATGTGTCACTATTCCTCCTTGGTGACCTCATTAGCTCCTCAAAGTATCTCAAGGCTTAATTTGGTTTGTTTATCCTCTCAAAGAGTTCTCTTTCACATTTCAACTCATTTTTCAGTTGATTGTTCTCAGATCTCAGATATGTGATTTGAATTTATTTTCTGTTTATCTCTTTATTTGCAAATAACAATTGGTTGACCATGTTCAACTAATTTTTTGTGAGCTTCTATACATTACTAGTCCTTTCATCAAGTCTGGTAGTCATCCATCTCTTGTCTTCTTCTGCCATTGTCTTTTCTTCCTCAGATTTCTTCTTCTGATCAATCACCTCACATAGTGTTATTGATTGAGTTTCTTGTTCTATCTTTAGACTTTAGACTTGTTCTTTTAGTGCATTTTTCTTCTCCAATAGATCTGCAATTGCTACATTACTTTATTTTGAATATGCATTGTCAAATAGACCTTTAGTGTCTTTTTCTTTATATTGATTATCTTTCATCTGAGTTGCTAATTCCTTCCTAGATTTTATGGATTTCCTCAATTCTTCTCTAGCTGTCTCAAGCTACTGTAGTGCTAGATTTATATCAATCTTCTAATTCTCAATGACCTTTCCCAACTTATAAGCCTCCATTTCTAGGATCTTAACTCTCACGTGGTTAGAATTCTTCTAAGAGAACAATGCTCTGATACCAACTATTGGAAGTCCAATATGAGAAATAAGTAATTGAGATGGGGGGTGAATAAGATCTATAAAACTTCTACTAATTCTAAACAAACTGATTCATCCATGTATACTTAAACATAAACTGAAATGCTATAAAGATTTAACATCTAACCATGAGCACATAACACAAAATTTTTGAAACCCAAAAACCCTAGAAGGTAAAAATAGGGTGGGGATGACACCCATAAATATTCACTACTATAGTAATAAAGTGTGCCTATTAGGGCTACAAAGTTTTGATCACTTCTGATGATCTACCTTGTGAGGGGTCTACCCTGTTAAGAGCTTTCAAACTTATACAATCTACCTTGTTAAAGGATTTAAAACTTACAACAAAGTAAGCACCCAGTTAAGAGATTTACAAAGGCCTGTTAGGACCACTCTATTAAGATATTTACCTTGATTCACTTGTTAGAATGTATCATTACCAGCTCCTTCAGTCTGCACTACAAATGCTGATAATGGATCTCCTCTTTCCAACTCTTAACTGATCTCTCAATCTGATTTTCTCTATTATTCTCTTCACTGCTCTACTCGATCACTCTACCTGATCTATGCTTCAGATATGCACAACATGCATATACTCCCAATCTCTGCTCTTCACATCCGCATCCAAACATACATTTGTACACACATAGATTAGTGTTTGAAGCATCCCATAGATAAATCATCTAGATCAAGATCAATGATCTAGATTCATCACCTTTTTCTTCTTAGGCATCCCTTATTTTTATTGGTTGCATGTATTTCATAGGGATCCATGATCATAAAAATAATATGCAATTAATGCATTAAATCTCTGTCCATGATCATTAAATGCTTCATAGAATTAAAAAAAAATGGTTTGCCTTGGTGTTTGTTCCATTCAAAACACATATAAAGAAAGTGTCTTACTCGGCATACACAAACACTAGTGCTCGGTCAATACTGCCTTGATTGGCATAACCATATGCTATCACTCATCACTAACTCTTCTATGCAACTCGATAATCATTTTGCTCGACATCTATTGAGTACTTGATGACCTATGACTTGCTCGCCAGTAACTACTGCTCGGTCACAGCCTTAGTGGGATAGCTCGGTCACAGTGATGACCGACCAACTTGCCTTGATTATGACTAAGTGTGTGACACTAATAGAAAACAAAACTCAGACATCAAGACAATGAACTTTAACAATGCTCTCAAATTGATGATGATAAGGAATCTGAACTTTGACAATGCCTTGGACAATATTGATAGGATTTGAAAGGATTGCATTGATTTAAAACTAATTAGGATTGAATCAGATTATTAGAAAGAGATGGTATGATTTAGGAACTTTTAGGATCGAATAGGATTAGTTTAGAAACATTTTGGATCAATTTAGAAAGATGACCAATTTGACCAAAATGAGAGAAATAATATTAATTGATGACACGAAAGAATGAAACAATATAGAAGACATGTTCAAAGGGGACACATAGGTGTGAACCATTTTTGGGTGTCTACATTTATAAATATGAAGATGACTATTCAAAAAATATCCTTGCAGTGTACCTGAACAAGAAAAATGGATATCTTCATTAACAATCTAAACAAAAAATGAACTATAGACTTAAATTACAATGTCCAACCACTTTTGATAGACTAATAAAAAATGTAATTAAAATTAAAGAGGATTTGGTAAGAGAAGGAGAAATAAAACTCTAAAAGGATACAAGGAGTTCTTATTAGAACAACAACAACAACAACAAAAACAACAACAACAACAACAACAACAACAACAACAACAACAACAACAACAAAAACAACAAAATTCTGAATGAGAAACAAAAACATTGTCAATAATGGAGTGGTGTATGCACACAATTTAAAACCAAGGCCACCCATTTTCAACATGTTAAGTCATAATATTAAAATAAATCAAGAAACCACTAAACCCAAGCCACCACCATTTACACCTTGAAGGAAATTCACACCTTTGGGTAAACCACTTGAATCAACCTTAAGAACACTTCAGAAAATAAGTAATAATGTTGCTTGATATGAGAGACTTTAAAACATAAGTCAAACCATCAAGGTGGAATGATTCGTATCAATGTGAATATAATAGAAGAAACTTATACAAGACAAATAGTTTCATGAGATTAAAACGTGTCATCCAAGACTTGATAGACAATGAGGTCATAACTGTTGAGTGACATAATACAAATGAAGAACATACAACATTTAAAACCCCATTTTAAATCATGAGAAAGGAGAATAATGAATGTAAAAGAACAAAGAAAAAATAAACTATGCTCACATGTATGACAAGGTGATAAATAATATTTTATAATATATATTCAAGGGCTAATGTAATTATCATCAAAGAAAAAATTGAAAATGAACCCACCAATTTGGTCACATGAAATAAAGGAAAGACCACTTTGTAAGGAACAACATATAAAGAAAAATCCACTTCAAATAAATACAACATAGTGGAAAAATTAAAAAATAATCCAACACAAATGTCCATACTATAGATTTTTAAACTTTCACCCATGTACAAGGACATTCTAAAACAAGCTCTATTGGAAACTACTGTATCGAACAATTTGGATGTCACTCAATTCCAATTCATGGTAGGACATATGAATACACCTCACATACCTATCATTTTCAAAAGAGGATGAAATGTATTTACATTACCCACATAATCTTCCATTACATATTGAGGTATTTATCCATAAACATTGAGTTAAACATGTCCTGATAGATGGAGGAGCTGGCTTAAATATTTTTACTCTATTTTTTTTCTTCTGTGTATTGGGATATTTTGAAGAGGCAATGGATCCAAAAAGGAAGATCAATATAAAATCTTATGGTGATGAAGAAAGGTCCTCTAAAAGAATATTCATGTTATCAATAAGAGTGGGGCTAGTTCAAGAGGATTTAGTTTCTCAAGTCCTAGACTTGAACTTATTATACAATATACTCTTGGGTAGACCTTGGATACATGAAATGAAGGCAGTAGCATCTACCTATAATCAATTCTTGAAATTTCCTTACAATGGACAAGAGATCACCATTACATGAGATTCAAATCCTTTCCAATATCTCAATATAATAAAACCTATGAATGATGTCCTTATTCCCCATAACAAAGAGACCTCTACTTCTATCTCTTCCAACATATAAAGTTCCTTGGTAGCCACATTGATATATTTTGAACAAAATCTTAAATTATAAGATAAGGGAGTTGGATAAAATTCCTTTGAATATTCATTATCTAAATCAAATTTACCTCTTTCTCATAGATCATATGGAAGTCCATCAACATCTATAAAAAAATTCCAAAACCACTAATAAATTTTTATGGTTAATTTGTTACGGTAGGGACACTATCTGAAGAAAATGATGATAAAGATGTCTTACAATGGTTTTATAAAGATGAATATGAATCTCAACAAGAAAAAAGAAACATTAGTTTACTAATAGAAAAATATGGAAAAGGATTCCATATCATGCAAGGAATGAGATATGATTGGAAATATTCTATTGGAAAAAAAATAGAAGGCATTAGAGAACCCGTGCAACCTACATTTAGAAGCAACAAATACAAGAAAGGATTAGGTTACAAAGAAGAATAAACCATTCACAAATGATAAGAAAATACTAGCAATTTGTATGAACAAATCCACATATTACAAGCTTGTAGTGAATTAGACTCAAATGAATGAGAATGAGATTCCTATTTAGAAGAATCCCATGAAGAGAAAGATATTGATGTGATAAAATCCTATGTACCTACATTATATGAGGGAAAAATCTTGTGGTCTAGACTATTTGAATTTGGATCACAATATATCAACAATAACTTTTTTGAGGATAATTAGATGCTAAATGCAAGGGATGATTTGGAGGAGAGTTAGATCATAGACCTTAACAATATTATTGAAATATATGACCACATTTCTATTAGGAACCTTACCTCCTTTGAGCCAAACTAAGTAAATGATCCTTTACCCTTGGTACATCTAGAGATTATTGATTGGGAACAAACAAGACCTATTGAGATAGATACCTTTCCTGATGATCATTCTATCACCTTATAACTCAATACATTCGAATCTAAGGCAAACTCCACTTGAGAGTTCACTAACGAAGCTTCAACTCAAGGGAGTGCCAAGTATCTTAGTTTCAAAATAAATAAAAAAAATCTAATGGTGAAAGAAATACAATGGTAGTAGATCAAGAAAAAGGAAAAAGAGAGGATGAAAATGATGGTGAAAAATTATTAGAGGCACTAGAAGATGAGAGACTTGACACTCTCCTTGAAAAAAATCAAGAGAGATCTTCAATACTAATTGTTCCTACATAACCAATAAACATTGGCACAAAGGAGGCTCCAAATATCATACACCTAGTTGCATCATTGAAAGAGCAAGAGAGACAATATCTTATTAAATTATTCAAAGAAATACAAATTAACTTTGCTTGGTCATATGTTGATATGCCAGGACTAGATCTGGATTTGATAATGCATCATTTAAACATAGATCCAAGAGCTAAACCTGTAAAACAAAAGCTAATAATGATGTATCCATACAGAGTATTACTGGTGAAATAAGAACTGAAAAATCTTTTAGATGTGGCATTTATCCATTCAATTACCTATGTAGAGTGGATATCTAACATTGCACCTATTTATAAACTAGAAAAAGGTATAATGACTTGCACAAATTTTAGAGATCTAAACAAATCATGCCCAAAGGATGATTTTATTGGAATTTTTTTGAGAATGTCAGAGTTGGTTTTTGGGTGTACTGACTTAAATGTTTTGTCATTGATGTCAACATACTGGTTACTATTTCACACATTGTGTTTGGTGAAGAAAATTTCACTTTTTCAGGTGCTATATTAAAGATCTTGAGTTGCGATCGTAAGGTATTGTTTCTTGGTGTCTATAGTTGGTCTACTGACATTCGTAGATGTTGGGATGAAAGTTTGAGTGAGGTTTAATTGAGTTACTAGTTGCTGCAATTACAATGTTCCCGTGTACAAAGGTTGAGTATTTGGATTGGTACATATTTTATTTGGTGTTTTAGAGGTTGTGAAGCTGATGGTTATATGATGCCTTGTCATTGTGTTCACAACTAGTGTTGTTCATGATTCAGAGTACAACAAGCTATCTTTTGTTGTGACAGATTTTGGTATATTAGTGTTCATGTTGATCAGAGATGAAGATGAGTTTGGATTTTATTATGGATGAAATTCATGGTTCTTGTTGGTGTTCTTGGATCGTGTAATGATCATGTTGTTGGATTTAATTTCTCAAGGTGATCATATTTGTTATTTTGGGTACCATGTTGGCATTCCTTCATTTAGGTCTTAGCCAACTTGATCGAGTAACATGTTGCATTTCTTGATGCTATTTTGGTGATACACTATTGTATTAGTGATTGGAGATTTGGGTCCTATATAAGTCTTAACCAACTTGATTTTTATCACTTTGGAGATTGAGCTTATTGTTTACATCTTTTATAGTAATAGGTCTAGTCAACCTGGTGGTTGATTATTCTTTGTAATCGGTATAAATGACAGATCATTTTGTAATTGTTGAGAGGAGAGAGATGTGGTAGTATGAAATTGTAAGGAGAGTTTATTTTTCTTTTGAGGTAGAGTTTTCACTTCATTGGAACTATATTGGTATTGGAGATGCTATTTGTTAGTTTAGTTGTAATGGAATATATGTCTACCCTATTATAATTGAAGATATATTGGTGACCTTGAATGAGGGCCAGATCTATGATTATATTTGTGAGAAGTGAGCTCTGGGAAGTGTGCCTTCAAATTGGGCTATAAGCCTATGGTTTCTTGTGCATCCTTTGTTCTTAACTATTCAATAATTTTAACATAGTACATTCATCTTGTGAGTTTGATTCCCACTGAGGTTTTCCCTTAATTGAGTTTCCTTGAGAACAAATCTTGGTTTTCTGTGTTATGTGTTGTGGATCTTGCATTTACTATTTATCTTTTAGATCTAGTTGGACAAAGTGGAATTAAAGTTATATGGTATGTAAAATTGATTCAACCCCCTCTCAGTTGTGCTTGCCTCCTTTTGGGCCTAACAATTTGTATTAGAGCTCAGTCCTTTTGAAGAAGCTTGACTACTTGAAGGAGATCCTCCATGGAAAGTATTAAAAAGGAGATTACAAAGTTTGAAGGAAACAACTATCTAATTTGGAAGGATCAGATGACTACCTACTTGATATGTATGTGAAAAGAAGATGAGTACTGGCAGATTAATGAGAATCCTTATGCTATTCCAAATGATCCAAAAAATGCTAGTGCAGATGAAAAGAAGAAATTAAAGGATAAAATGTTAGCAAGAGAGACCTTGATTAGTGTCTTATTTGATTCTGAATATTCTCACATTTATGGATTAAGGACTGCACATGAGGTATGGAAGAAATTAGAAACTATTTATGAAGGTGATACATATGTTAAGAAAGCTAAGTTACTGTGATTGAAAGAAAAATATTAAGATGAGTGAAGATGAAACTGCCTCTTTATTTGTAGAGAGTAAATGATCTGGTTTGTGCAATTAGATGTCCTAGTGGTACCTTGCCATACAATGATTTGGAAGGATTAGATGAATACCAACCTGATATGCATGGGAATAGAAGATGGCTACTGGAAGATTATTGAGAATCCTGATGCTATTCCAAATGATCTAACAAATACTACTATAGATGAGAATAAGAAATTCAAGGAAAATATGTTAGAAAGAGAGACCTTGATTAGTGCCTTATTTGATTCATATTATTCTCACATTTAGGGATTAAGGACTGCACATGAGGTATCAAATAAATTAGAAACTATTTATGAAGGTGATACATATGTTAAACAAGCTAAGTTGTAGTTATTGAAAGAAAAATATGAAGATATGAAGATGAGTGAAGGTAAAACTTCCTTTGTTTATTTGTAGAGGGTAAATGATCTGGTTTGTGCAATCAGATGTGTTGGTGGTACCTTGAAAGACAATGAAGTTGTAGATAAGAGTCTAAGATCTTTGCCCGCATGTTACAGTGAGAAATTTTCTTCTATTGAGGAATTGATAACTATAAGAGACAGTTATAGAGAAGCTTTGGTAGGTAGACTCTGTGCCTATGAGATGACTACACTTAGTAAGGAACTTCCAAAGGTTGAGACTATATTTAAAGCTAATGTGACTAAGTATGACTAGGGATAAAGATATAAAAAGATGAAATTGAAACACTATGCTAAATATTGGGAAGAGATCATGGAGGAATATAGGAAGATTGATGAACTTGAAGCTTTAACTGCAAGAAGAATACCTAAGGGCTCCGGTAAATATGAAGGAAAGTTACCTTTGAAATGTTTCAATTGTAATAAGATTGGTCATATTGCATCTAGGTGTCCGAACAAAAACTCTAAGGATAATAGATACAACTCTAAGAAATATCATTGTAAGGGTCATAAGATTTTTTATGCTGCTAGAGAAGGTGTGACTGATGATGATTTAGTTTCTAGTGAGGATGAAATTGTGTTTATTTCTATTAAAGAAGATAATCCTAATGAAGAGAAAGCATTGGTTTCATGAGTTGTTAAAAGAGATGAATGGGTCATTGATAGTGGATGCTCACATAATATGATTGGTGATAAGGATAATTTTGTGAATCTTTAAGACTATGATGGTGGTGTTTCTATATTTAGTAAATATGATCCTTGTTTGATTAAAGGAAAAAGATCTATCACTCTTGATGGTAAAAATAGTACTGATGATGTCCTGTATTTTGAAGGTTTAAGTCATAATTTGATAAGTATTGGACAAATATTGGATAAAGGTTACAAATTTCAATTCATGGATATAATCTATAAGATCACTGAGAGTATAAGGAAGATTATTGCATTAGGTACACAAACTGTTGGTAATCTATTTTATTTGAAAACTATTGAGAATAAATGTTTGATTTCTAAGATTGATGACAGTTGGTTATGGTATAGAAGATTTTGTCATGTGAACTTTGATAATATGGTGAAAGTTATCACTTCTAATGTTGTAAGAGATTTTCGTGAACTGATAAAGCCTAAAAATATGTGCAAAGAATGTCAATCAGGCAAATTGACTAGATCTACTTTCAAGAATAAGACATATTCTTCAAATGGATTATTGGATTTGGTTCATACAAATCTATGTGGTCATACTAAGACAATAATCTATTATGGAGAAAAATATTTTATGCTATTTGTTGATGGCTATTCAAGAATGATCTGGATTACATTTTTGAGAGAGAAATTAGAAGCTTTTCAAAAAATTTAGATATTCAAGATAATGGTATATACCAAATCTAGAAAGAGATTAAAGTGCCTAAGATTGGACAGAGGTGGAGAATTTACATTTGGATAATTTTATGCATTTTGTGAAGAACATGGGATAAAGAGACAAACATCTTCTCCATGAACCCCACAACAAAATGGTGTTTCCGAGCGAAGGAATATGACTATCCTAGACACAACTAGGACTAAGATGATTGAAGGAAACGTTCTGTAGATCTACCAGAGAGATGAAATGTACACTACAGGTTATAATTTGAACCGAGTAAAGATTAGATAGGGAAATGGTAAAAATCCTTATGAACTATGGTATGGTCATATTCCTACAGTGAAATAATTTAGAATTTTTGGAAGTAGATACTATATTAAGAGCAATGAGGATATTGGAAAGTTTGATCCTAGCAGTGATGAAGGAATATTTCTTGGATATTATACAAAGAGAAAAACATATGAATTTTATAACCATAGAATGAAAAATATTGTTGAAAGTGAAAATATTAGATTTGATGAAAATGTACAAGGATTAGAAAGAAATTGCTAGTATAATATAGCTGAAGAACACAATCAGATTATGGAAGTGCAAAATTAGAATTAGGATGGACAAAAAGAGAAGAGAGAACCTATGGATAATGAAGTGGATATTAATACCAAAGGGTCTGCTACACAACCTACATTGAAAAATCCTCGGTATGTAAGGATTAATCATTATGAAGATCTCCTTATTGTTGATAAGATTAGAGGTGTTCAAACTAGAGGAAGAATTGATAGGGATGAGACATGTTTGTTATCTGAATTAGAGACTAAAGATATAACAAAAGCATTTGAATGATGAGACTTTGATGAAATAAATGAGATGAGAACTTGATTAGATTGAGAAAAACAAGACTTGGATTCTTGTTCCTAGACCTTGTGACAAAAATGGTATTAAAAAAAAGCTGAGTGAAGATGGTAAAGTGGTTTGGAACAAAGCAAGACTGGTATGCAAAGGATATTAAAAAATGGAAGGTATCGACTTTACAAAGACCTTTGTTCCTGTAGCTAGACTTGAAGCTATTAGATTAATTCTTACATATGCAACTTACAAAATTTTTAAAGGCTATCAGATGGATGTTAAGTCCATATTCTTAAATAGTGAAAAAGTGGAAGATGTTTATATTGAGAAGCCTGATGGTTTTACTCTAAGGAAGGAGACATGGTTTGTAAATTATAGAAATCCGTGTATGGACTAAAGCAAGCTCATAGAGCTTCATATGCTAGATTGGATAGGTATTTGACAAATATTGGTTTCAACAAGGGTACTATAAATAGTAACTTATATTTTAGAATAATTGATGCGAATATATTGATTGCTGAAGTATTTATTGATGATATTATATTTGGTTGAAATGATGAGCTGATAGAGGTTTTTCTAATGAAATGAAAAAATAATTTGAGATGTCTATGATAGGTGAGATGAGATTATTTCTTGGATTGCAAATTACACAACTAGATAAAGGAATTTTTATCACACAGTCCAAGTATGTCAAACAATTACTGAATAAATTCGGTATGGAAGATTCAAAATCAGTAGGAACTCCTATGTTTATTGGTTGCAAGTTAACTAAAGATGATGATTCTCCTTGTGCTAATCAAACACTATATAGATCTATGATCATAGGACTTCAATATATAACTCATTCTAGACTAGACATATAAAATGATTTTGGAATTGCTACAAGATTTCAAGATGAACCGAATGAATCACATATAGTTATTGTGAAAAGAATTTATAGATACTTGAAAAGTACAATTGACTATGGATTATGGTATGGAAAAGATGATTATTTTACTCTATGTGCATACATTGATGCTGATTGGGTAGGAAATGTTGATGAAAAAAAGAGAAATAGTGGAGGTGCATTCTTTTTGGGCAAGAGACTAGTTTCTTGGACTAGTAAGAAGCATGACTGCATTTCTCAATCTATTGTTGAAGCTGAGTATGTTGCTGCTGCAATAAACTATAATCAAGCTATTTGGTTGAAGAAAATGATGAAGGATATAAGGATAAACATTAATGAACCTATTTTTATCTACTATGATAACTCTAGTGCTATAAATATCTCAAATAATCCTGTGTTACATCCAAGGACAAAGCATTTTTCTATTAAATTTGATGTCTTAAGGGATAAAGTCAGTGAAAAGGAAGTGAAACTGGAATTTGTGTCTACTAAGGAACATATTTCTGATATCTTTACAATGCCTTTTCCAAACGAACATTTGTGTATCTTAGGGAAAATATTGAGGTGATAGCCCCTCCTGTTAAGAACCAGTGATGCTCAAGATAGAATCAGTCAAGAAAACCTATCAGAATATCATTCACTTTATTGATGAGTTTGGGGACTAATCCTTAGGGGGAGCAGTCTTATGGTTATTTAGGTTTGGTACTAAGATTTTTATATTTTTCCTTTTGAGGTGAGTTTAGTTCTTTTTGATGTCTTTGGTCCTTTTCCATTCATGTCAAAGGGGGAGAGATGGTATGTGAAAAACATAAGTTAGAGAATTTATATGCTTGGGAGATATTGTATTGATCTTGGATATTCAAAGTGATCAGTTCTATATATTAATGACTTTGTGCATTGATCATTTTTTCACTTTGTATGTTGCAATCAATGCTAAATGGGGAAATTTTTGTAAGTTTGTTGAGCATGTCAGAGTTTGGTTTTTGGGTCTATTGACATTAATGTTTTTTCATTGATGTCAAAATATTGGTTACTATTTAGACAATGTGTTTGGTGAATATTTTAATTTTTTCAGGTGCTATATTGAAGATCTTGAGTTGCGATTGTAAGGTGTTGTTCCATGGTGCCTGTAGTTGTTCTATAGAGGGTCGCAGATGTTGGGATGATAGTTTGAGTGAGGTTTGATCAAGTTACTGGTTTCTACTATTACAATGTTTGTGTGTACAAAGATTGAGTATTTGGATCATTACGTCTTTGATTTTATGTTTCTGAGGTTTCAAAGCTGGTGGTTACATGGTGCCTTGTCATTATGTCCAGAACTAGTGTTGTTCATGATTCAGAGTATGGCAAGATATCTTTTGTTGTGACAAAGTTTGGTATTTTAGTGTTCTTGTTGATCATAGATGAAGATGAGTTTGGATTTATTTATGGACGGTATTCATGGTTCTTGTTGGTGTTCTTGGATCATGTAATGATCACGCTGTTGGATGTCATTGTTCGAGATGATTGGATTTGTTGTTTTGGGTCGCGTGTTGGCATTCCTTCATTTAGCTCTTAGCCAACTTGATGGAGTAACATGTTGCATTTATTGATGCTATTTTGGTGATACAATATTGTGTTAGTGATTGGAGATTTGGGTCATGTCTAAGTCTTAAACAAATTGATTTAGATCACTTTGGAGATTGAGATTATTGTTTACATAAATTTATTGTAATAGGTCTAGCTGACCTAGTGGTTGATTATTCTTTGTATTTAGTATAAATGAGAGATCATTTTGTAATTTGGTAGCCATAGTTTGTACTTCATTGGAACTATATTGGCATTGGAGATGCTATTTGTTAGTTTAGTTGTAATGGATTGTATGTTCACCCTATTTTAATTTAAGATAGATCAATGAAACTAACTGAGGGCCAGATCTATGATTGTATTTTGAGTAGTGAGCTCTAGGAAGTGTGCCTACAGATTGGGCTGCAAGTCTGTGGTTTCTTGTGCATGCTTTATTCTCTATTTTTCTCTTAACCGAGATATTTTTAATTGAGTACATTTATCTTGTGGGTTTTATTCCCACTAGGGTTTTCCCTTAACTAGGTTTCCTTAAGAAAAAATCTTGATGTTCTGTGTTATATGTTGTGGATATCACATTTACTCTTTATCTTTCATATCTAGTTGGAAAAAGTGAAATTAAATTTATATGGTATGTACAAATGATTCACCCCCCTCTCAGTTGTGCTTTCCTCCTTTTGGGGCTAACCACTTTTCCTTTGCCCCTTATAGGTACTACTATAGATATGACAGTTGGTCACGCTATGTTATCCCTAATAGATTTTTTTTTTGGCTACAATAAAATAAATATAACACAATAAGATTAAGATAAAACAACTTTCCCATGTCCTTGGGGCACATTTTGTTAGAATGTGATGCCATTTGGGTTAAAAAATGTAGGAGAGATATCAATGCACAATGAATACAATTTTTCATGACATGATGCATACATTCATGGAAGATTATGTTGATGATGTACTAGGAAAATCATTCACTAGAGAACAACACCTCAACATTTTGGATACAATCTTTCAACAACTGGAAAATTTTGAGGCATGTCTCAATCCAAATAAGTGTACTTTTGAAGTCACATCTAGAAAATTCCTATACTACATAGTTTCATCTTGAGGGATAGAGGTAGATCCAACAAAGGTGAAAGTAATAATGGAAATGACATCTCCTAAAAATATCAGTCAACTAAGATCTTTACAAGGAACCTATTTGATTAAGGTAACAACAGGTTTTGAAGGGGCGCCGAAACCCTTTACAAAGCACCAGAAAGATAGACAAGAAAGGAATAAAACAACAATGAATTATCAAACATGATAGAAAACCAAAAGGGGGCTAAACCCTATATTAAACAGTGGAGAACATTACAAAACAACAAAACAACAAGCTACTAAAAGCTTCCAGCAAACAAGAGACAAAAAACTTCTAGCAACCAAAACATTCTAGCATAGAAGCTAAACAACTTCCATCTGATCTTCCAGCATCTGAACTTCAACCATCTGCACTTCCATGCTCTGGATTGATTCTTGCAGCTTAGTGATATCTTTGATCTGAACATCAGCTTTTTTTTTTAGTGCTGGAGTGGGTCCTTGTACCCAGGCCCAAAATATGAGTATCCTGAGAACCATCATCTTCCTGCCTAGCCTTATCATTGTAGTTACCTTCTAGAAGGGTATACAAGGATTTCAGGTTGTCCACAAAATTTTTCATACCCATTTTGCTGATAGTAGTAAGTTTTTTGAGAAGAGCATTGTTGTTGTTAACCTTGTCATTTTTTTTTTTGAGCCTATTATCAATCATGGTGCTAATCTTAGTGTCCATATTGTTTACCTTATCAAACACATCATTCCCTTGCTGGTACATGATTGCATCATTGTGCATTTTGTCCACAATTTCCTCCAGTAATGAGTTTCTTTCTTGTAGGTTCATACAATTAGCTTGAATCTTCTTAATATCATCCTGAATCCATTTATCTGTATTATAGCCATTCTCAGCTTTATTTTTGGACATTTGAAGGAAGGAGAGAGTAGCCACCCTTTTGACATTGACCTCTCTCTTACAGAGATCATCCTCTAGACTCCTCATGTTCTTGTCATTCTTCTCTTCAAAATCACCTTTCAGGATATCTTGGTTGTTTTCTTTATTCTCATTATCTATGTTATCCTTATCGCCTTTGTTGACATCCTCTTTTGGGACAGTGTTCTCCTTATTGTTCTTAGTTTTTCCCTTGTATGTATCAGTTTCCTCAATGTACCCCAACTCCCTGTGAGATTCCTGGAAATCTTGATTCTGCTCCTCCTCACCATCATTATTGATAGTATGGTCATCAATGTGGGTATCAATGTACCCCGACTCCCTGTGAGAATCCAGAATATCTTGGTTCTAATCCTCCCCACCATCATTATTGATAGTATGGTCCTCGATGTGGGTATCAATGATATTGTCAATATCTTTAGTAATATCATCTAGGGTGTTGTTTTCCGTCTTCTGGGTATCCTTAATATCCCCTTTACCACCCGCAGGCTCATTGGTAATGATGGTGTTCATCTCCATATCATCAATATATCTTAGGTTCCAAGTGAAACCCTCATCCTCAAAGGTCTCAATTTCTTGTTCATCATCAGTTATCATCCCTTCGATATCATCATAAATTGACAAAGAGATATTAGTAGCAACAGGGCGTTTACAACTTTTTTTTAGCTTTAGCTTTGCTAGAATTTGTTGGAAACACTGAGAGGGGGGGGTGAATCAATGTTTATCTAATTATTCAATTTCAGCACTTTAAACATAAATAAATTAGATAACACTTGAAGCTTAACACAAGATCTCATAACACATAATATGATTACGGGGAAACCTTGATTAGAGGAAAACCCCAGTGGGAATTAGTACCCACAAATATTATACTAGTATAATGAACCTGTTAAAGTTCCTTTTCCCTGTTAGGAGCAGTCTTTACAATGTAAGTACAATGACCATGTTAAGGGTCTGACCCTATTAGGAGTCTTTTATAAATGACCCTATTAGGGGTGAGGAATCATTTTCCAAGAGCTCATTTCTCAATAAGAAAGAAGGCTACAACCTCCTGTGAATAGATATGCACTATATCCAAAAGTGAACTACTATATGTGAAATAGATGTCTGATTAGTTCCAGTTATATGCTTATGCTCTTATCTTATTTAAGGGCTCTATCTCATTCTGATATCTTCATACTGCTTTGCTTATATGAATTCTCTGACTATTTTCTTGACACTTCAAATATATCTTTACATTGCATATATATATATATGTTTATGCCTAGATAGACGCGACTATAAACAAGACCTTAGTCGGCCTAAAAACAACATTCACAACACTTCCAAACACATTGGCTTAAGTGTTTTTACAAAAATGTTTAATACATGATTACAAACTTATTACAATAGGTGCTTAGCCTTTACATAACAAAAGATTACACGCTAATCAAAATAATGAAGTTGGCTTCATACGCTGTATTCTGAACTACTAGTGTACTTGTTCTTTCTATAACTTGTCTGTACTGCCATTCTGTACCATGTGTGTATAGGATAAGCATAATAAATGCCATAGAGCTTAAGTCTAAATGCACATATCCTAATATGATTGTACGCACATGCGCTGATGCCCTGATCAACTGTAAGTCACTATTATGCTCTGTCTTCTACAATTAGTCAATTTTCACTTCATAGTTTACTGTCAAAACTTCATATGGCTTTGTTGCCATAATGAAAACACAAAAGAAGCCATATAGTCCTTGGGAGTCCACTTTCCAACTATCTCCCCCTTTGTCATTAATGGAAACAAAGGAATGTGGCCAAGTTACTCAAAATTGACTAACACCCAAAAACTGTATATTCTTATCTTTTTAACATATACATACACTACTCCTCATATATACTTTATTCATTATATACATTACTCCCCCTTTGACATTAATGACAAAGGTGTCAAAAAAATTGTAAGTTTCTATATACTTACTCCATGTATATGTCTGGATATATAATCTGAAGATTCTTCATCTCTTGCTGCTAGAATGCCTTCATTGCATCAACTGTTTGGAGATGGGCGCATAGAGCATAAGTGAGCTTCTCCATTTTTATCAAGTCCATGCAAGGAGCTTGATCATACATGACAATAGTGGCATCAATCTATTTGATTTTCTCATCCATAACTGCTAAGGAGGGCGCAAGTTCATTTCTCAGTTGAGTCTGCCTGATCCTTATCTCACTAATCTCCATTAAAGCTTTTTCTATCTTGTCCAGTTGACCTTGATAGATATTGTTGTAGATGTTCATTTCTTGTGTGGATGTTTCAACTGATTTTCTAACATTTTCAACCAAAATACCTACCTCCTCTATCTTTTTGATGTGTTCAGAAGTGAGTTTGCATCTGTCCATGTAGTTTTCCATAACCTTCTTGCCTTTTGCTGCCAATTCTTTCAACATAGACTGACAATTCTTTAATGAGTTTAGATATAAGGTAAAGTTCTTTACCAGTTCATTTAATTTTTCCTTTTTATACTCATCTTCTGCAATTCTCATGGCTGAGTCTAACAAGCTTGTAAAATGTGCTTTGAAGCTTGTTAGGATGCAGTCTACATCATCAACTGATTGAATTTTGCTACTTTCTTGTCTGCATGCACTAGGTCATTCAAAATTTTTACTGATTCCAAGAAGAGAGGGTTTCTCATAACCTATTTCTCTTTGGCTTTTTCCATGGCTAGCACATTGATCTTTATTAAATCTTCTTCTCCCCACGCATCCAGACTTGCTGAGTCAGGAGTTAAACTTGAAAAAAATGAGTTTGATGGTTGAATGGATGGTGTGAATATAGTGTTCTGACTAGTATCCATGCATTCACTTTTTACTAGGATTTCCATAGCTGGTATCTCATTAGTTTCATTGTCTTGTTATTTATTCAGATCTGTTGAATCATTAGGGGGGACTTCATCTTGCTGTAAGGATGTGTCATTGGTGCATACCTCCTTTGTTTCTTCAGTGCTTACAAATGCTTTATCAACTTTGTCCATATCATTATCAGAGGCTGTCATGGATATCTTGATATTATCAATTACTATATTATCCCCTAAATCTTTTGTTGTATCTGAATTTATTGAGACTGAGGGTGCTGACACCTATGGGCCTGTCTTAGGTGCATTCTGAATTACTAGATCTACAACTTGTTTATGAGGAACTATAGTTTCCTTAGCTGTAGGCACCGTTGATGGATACATATGTCTATCCAGAAATATCTACTTGAATTCTTTATGAGTCTCTTCACCAAACAGATCATACTCCTTTTTCATGATATGGAGGATTCTTGTTTTGGTTCTTAGGTGTGGCTTTACTAAATCCAACAGAATGACTTTGTGTGTGTATATTTGTGCACCTGTTATCTGCAACAAAACACTTCAATAAGTCATTCTGTTAGTGAGAAACAAGGGCTAATGAGCATATAAAACCATAACATCGACTTATTTCTTTCTAACTAGGATGAGTGTAGAAAATAACATAAAATCCCTCATATTATGCTAAATACCAGTGACATAAACAACCTAGCATGAAAGATTTAGTTTAAAAACAACTATTTAACTATTTAGCATGCACATTACTCTAAAATGGATATTATAACTATGTAAGAAAGTGACTAATGGAGTGTGCATGAATCTATGAAGGAATGGGTAGCATAAGAATGCTTTGAGATTCCTTCAAAATCTTGGCACAACAACACTACTATTCAAAATTTGAGGCTTCTTATGAGCTCTAAATCCCTTTAATTTATAGAGGAATGGGAGAGAGAGAGAGGGGAGACAAGGTTCATTAATGGAGCCCCCAAGGTCATTAATGAGATGTAAGAGCCATTAATTCCTTGAGCATTAATGAGAGATGGGCAAGAGGGAATATCCATTAATGGGTCATTAATGGATTTCATTTAAGAGGCATGGGGGAGTGTAAGACTCAACTTGGCAAGTTGGTCCTTTAGGGAAGTCATGCTTGAGAAAATTGACTTTCTCAAGTGGGTTGAGTTATTAATCATTCCTTAATGGAATGTGACAACATTAGGAGGTGGGTTAGGGTAGAATTAGAATTAGGACTAGATTAGCAAGGGTGGAATGGGTTGAGATGGGTTATAACCCAAGGTAGAAGTGGTTGAGATAGGTTAGGTTGGGGTTTAGGGGAATATAAATGAAATGAATTAAACTTATTTAATTCATTCAAAAATAGGATTTTAATTATTTAAGCATTTTATTTCTTTTTAATAATTAAGGGGACTATAGCCATTTTAATTAAATTAAATAGGCTAGGGGAATGGGTTATTTTGCAAGTGGATAATTGATTTAGGGGTTTATTTAATTCCTTTATAATTAAATACTATAGCCATGTTTGATTTTGTTTTCATTTAATTGGTTTAAATTGATTTGAATTGTTTGGCTATAATAGTTAATATAATTCAGTGATAAAAAATCACCTAGGACATTAAATTTGATTAAAAATAAAATATGCCAAAGTAACATTGTCATGACATAATTGGGGGTATGATCACACTTAGAGAAAATAGGGTCTATAGTTGGAAACTGACCACATTCAGGTGGTTACATTTTCCCCTCTTTGAATTGATGTGCGAGCAGCGCATTGATTCAAAGAAAGTTTTTGATTTCGACTTCAGAAAGATTGAGAATTATGTTCTTGGTTGTCGAAAGAAATGTTGATGAGATTAGTCTCATACTTGATCAAACTAAACTGATAGAATTAATCTTGAACTTGGTTGTCTTCCAAAGATCAATAAAAGATTTTAAAGATACTCATTCTGAACTTGGTTGTCGTCCAAAGATTGATAATACTAATTCTGAACTTGGTTGTCGTTCAAAAGTCAGTATGAAGTTGCTAAGAGCTTAATAAGATTCTTTTAAAATGAGGAAGCACAAGATATCCAGCTTATGAGAACCAAAGCTTTCTATCCAACAGTTTCAAATTTAGTAAAGGAACCTATTATGCCCCTAGTTTGTTTGATAATGAAGTCATTTTAATGTTGCTTTGAGAAAAAAATTAATTGATGATAGTGTGATCATGCCCCCTCAGGAACAAAATTGAAGGAAAAGAATAAATCCCTCAGTTTGAAATGATGAATCACTTGCAGGAAGTGGTTAGGTCAAGAAAGAAAGGAGTAGAAGAAGTGGAAAAAGATAGTGTATTTAAAAATAAACACATGATTATCAAGTTAATTACGTGAAAATATGAGTGGTGAGATGGATAAAATGATGTTAGACCAAGATGCATGATAAAATGTACATTCAGATAGATTCTTGGAACAAATGAAGAAAATCTGTAGTTTTTAAAATTATCGTAAGAATGGTACTGTGCTACTGAAAACATTGTAGGCACCTTCGATTTGATTCCCAATTGATCAAAAAGAGAACATAAATGTAATTTTAATTGTCTAGGAGGAGTTTTAGAACTCCTAAATGGCTCAAAAGACCAATATAAGCCTCAAAAATTACCATTTCACTATTGATTTTCACTTTCATCCAGAGTAATTCTGAGAGCTCTATAGAGAAGATGGTAGTCCCTGTGAGGAAACATTTTTTCAAGATGAGCCATCAACATCAACACCCAGCTGGCTACTCACCGTCGGTAAGTGCTCGTAAAACTACCTCGTTAATTTTGCAAATTTCAATTTCATGCATTTTTGTAGCTTTTATAGCCCCTTCAATTTTGAATTGCATCCGAGATTCTGGATTGCAACCTGTAAAACCTGTGTCACATACGGGATATCCTGGATTGCATCTGATTTCTCTAGATTTCTGTGTCGCATCCAGGGTACTCTGGATCACATCCTATTTTCTTGTTTTTGTCTTGTTTTGTATGCTATTTCAACTTTGTTTTGTACCTAGTCATTTTAGGCTCATACCCTATTTTTAGGGTCGCATCCCGTATGTCAGGGATCACACCCAGTATTCTCCATTGCATCCGGTATACCCCGGATCACATCCTATAAAATAGATCGCACCCTGTTGGTTTAGGTTTGTATCTGGTTTATAGAGTTAGGATTTTTATCCTTTTGATCTATTTGTGTGTTGCGGACCTTGAATCACTTAGTTGATCAAGATACTGCATCTCCTTGGTAGATAGAAAATTGATTTCATCTTTGTATGTGTTAAAAATAGGTATATTTTGAGGTATTCACCTTTAGAGGCACATATCCAAGTTGTGTGCTTGCGTTATCTGGACTGCTCTTTGATGCTGAGTAGTCCATAGTGATCCGATGTGGATTATGTTTATTGATAGGTTTACCTGAGATAGGGGTAAACTGAGGGTTGTTGATTGCTCTGGCTGAGAGATGGCACTCAGAGAAAAACACCTTCCATCTTCTGACTGAGGAGATCACAGTGACTCTAGAGGATGTATGGTGGATACTGCATGTGCCGATTATGGGCCAAGAGGTATACTTCAAGTCAAGAGGTGGCATGGCCATTGGGGCTGCATGTAGATATTTCCAGGATGACACCATCGATCAAAGATACCTGTCATGGGACTATATGGTTGATCATTATGACCTCTTATCTATGTACTTAGTAGGTCTGATAGGTGGCATCCTTATGCCAGATAGAGGTCAGCATGGATTCATGGTCGGCTAGGTAGGTATGTTAGAGTAGATAGTTACCCAGAGAGGGATATTTGCATGGGGCAGTTGTATTTTAGCCCATATGTATTAAGAGTTGCACGAGATATTATACCATTACACTCAGAGCATGACCGTTGGGATTTTAATTCTTCAGACCTGGGCCTAGGAGCACATCCCTATTATACGGCCGATTGTAGATAGTTAGAGGGTACCGAAGCAACCTTATGTATACATGTATTCTAGCCTTATTTAGGAGCCCCATCTGGGCAAGGTTGAGTACTGGCATCGTCTTTTTGATGATATGACTGAGGTCATTTGACGACCATATTTAGATTGCGAGGAGTGGACCTTAGATGCATGGTAGGTACCCTATTTATTTCAGATCTAGTATCTTATTGGGAGGACCAGATACGTCTAGAGCATTTTATTCACACCCGACTGCTGAGACAGTATGACCGTCAATAGGGTAGGATACAGGATGTCACTGTGTATGCATAGATCTGAGAGCACCTGAGGGCTTAGATTACAGTCTTAGAGGCTAGAGTGACAGTAGCAGAGGCCAGGGCTACCATAGCAGAGTCCAGACTTTCCATATCAAATGCTTTACTGCTAGATAGGGATAGGCAGATGGAGAGACTCTGAGCAGAGAGAGATGTGCAGGCCTGCACAGCTACTCATCAGGGATAGCGGGCTACATATTATTATGCTCTTTACCATGTAGCAGTGCTAGAGGGGTAGAGGACAGTATCTTTTTCTTGGTTAGCCCAGTAGTCTAAGGGAGCGATGCCTCCTCTACCTCCATTTGTACCTCCTCCTACTCTAGATTAGGGAGAGGGGGGGAGCCAGAGCTGATGTATTTTGTCACATTTTGTATATCTAAGTTCACATTGTATATCTGGATCCTACTTAGATCCATTTTTGTATATGAAATTCATACATGTATATTTGATTCATCCTATCTCACTGACAATTTGATACTCTTTATGCATTTTGTTCCATATTTTGATCTATACCATATATATATCTAATGCAGCTTCCTGATTCTCATATGTTTCATGAGTTCTTGTTGCTTTGATAGTTTTTTTTTTTTGAAGCAAAAGTGTGCTAGCCACCAAATATATATATTAATATAATATAATATAAACTGGTTCAAGAGCTCATTTGGGAAAGAACCAGCAAGAAAACTCAAAATCCTTGCTCAAATAAAATATAGCAAAGAGATGGTGTGACAATACAATATACTCGGGTAATTCCATTCGAATACAAAATCACCATCTAGCAACATCAAGAAAAATTTCATTAAACACCTTGCAAATTTTTTAGGCTAGTCGGTTCAGCTGATCGATTGTGCTCGTCGGTTGATAGATTTTATTTTCACATGTGATGATATCTTGGTCTCTTGATGAGTTAGATTTAGATGATGACATCATTTTATGATTTTATTTTGATTACTAATATAAATATGTTTTAAATGATATTTATGTGAAGATGCAAATGTATGTTTCTTTGGATTTTTCCTTCATGCAATATAGATGTATGGATGCACTTTATGATGTAAAAGTAAAAAGGCAATACATGGATGCTTTGTTTTGGTATTTTTCTTGTTGCTTCTTTTGATGAATGTAAAATGTATGCTATGGATGTGCAACGATAGATATATCAGTAATATGGATGATGTAATTAACTTGATTTTTAGAAGAAGAAAATTGAATTAATTTGGAGCTCATAATGCCTTTAATGTTTTTCTTTTCTTGTTTATATTCCATACAATTTGTCAAAAATGTAATGATATGCATACTCTTAGGACTTTGTCACTGGTATGAAAATGTATAGCTTTTTATCATCATTGGGCACTTTTCAGAACATATACCACCTGATAGTACAACAATCACTAATACCCAATGATATTATGAAAGTTTGAATACTATGTTTTATTTTGAAATGTCAAAAATAGACTTAGGCATCAAGGCATAGAACCAGGATAAAAAAATAGTCACCTTCCTTTTAATATACTAGATTTTGATTAAGGAAAGATTTTGGACTTGCAA
Source organism: Thuja plicata (assembly GCA_018584345.1). Taxonomy (NCBI): domain Eukaryota; kingdom Viridiplantae; phylum Streptophyta; class Pinopsida; order Cupressales; family Cupressaceae; genus Thuja; species Thuja plicata. The sequence goes on from MU226072.1 coordinate 2,178,797, forward strand.
TGACCTTGAAAATTCATATCTTGGGTACATTATGATTCTTATACCTTCGTAAGAATCTGTATTAGAAAATAGACAAGGAAATTGTTCCAAACTCACCATAGTTTACACATAACAAAGATCAAGATAGATGCGGCTATCTACCCATAGTGGCAGCTCTTACCATAAAAATCCAAGTTAGGTAAAATTTATAGGATCCTTTGAAACAATCACCATAAGCAGAAAACCAAGAAAAAATTATGCCCTGATCCTTGTGACTCTTTGTCTTTGCACAGACGTCATTGAGTAACTAAGAAGACATAATAAATCATCAATTGTGAATCAATCAAGTAAATTCATAACCGCTTAGATGCCCCTAGTTAAAAAATCATCAAGACATAAAAGATTCATAATCAAACCAATATCAAACTGTGTGTTTAAGTAGTACTTGTTCTTTCATTTGTCAAACACAGTAAAGATTCATCAATCAAAAAATTGGGATATAAGAAATATGGTGTTTCCATGCTTGTGCCTTGATAGGATAATCCATTCATGTTTGTGATCCAATATAGCCTTGTAGGAACTCTATTAATGTATATGTCATGTCGAGATGTGTGATGTTTGAAAAGACATCCTTGTTTTTGGAAAGTGACATTGTTTTGCATGTATCAAGAAATATTGTGTTCGTGAGGAAAACGATCCTAGAGAAACCTAGCAACCACAACCTACCATACTAACAAAGATACCCCCAGTGTAGAATGAATTATTCCTAAGACGTAAATACAGACAAATCCTAAGCGAGGATAAGATAGCCAGTTAGAAAATGAAGTCAGCGTTTGAACATAGGTAAAGTTATGAAGGCCTAGTATTAGTAATGCTTTGATAGATGGAGCGCAGAACACAAGTGATGCCTGATTGCTAGGTTTTCACCACTTGGAAAGATCCTTTTCTTTCTTTTTGCTACCAAGATGCCTGTTTTACCAGGTGCTCATCAAGGCACCTTTTTTTTTCATTTTTTTGCTATTTTTGCTTTTTTGAATGTTTTTGTAGTATCAAGGCACCTGTTTGCTAGGTTTTCACCAAGGATACCTTTTCTGTAGGACTTTGTCCATTGTTTTTGGATTTCCTCAAGATCAATTTTCTAAATGTTTTGGTATTTTGTAAAAAAATTTTGCTGTACAGGCTCCGCTAACCAAACATTAAGCATAGAACTGTTTCAAATGTAGAGTGTTGATAGGATCTGGAAGAACGTCTCCCTTAGGTGTAGCTAATTGATAAGCTCTAGTCATGAAATTAGCAGTGATAACATAAGGTCCCAACCAATTAGGTTCAAATTTTCCTTTCTACTCTCTGTTAGGCTGGTTCTTAGGATTGTCTTTGAGGACGAGATCTCCCACTTCAAATTTGCATGGTTTGACCTTCTTATTGTAACCTTTGGAAATATGTGCTTGATACACTTTGAGGTGATCAAACACTTGTTGTATGCGCTTGTCTAGTAGGTCTAGAGAATTCACCCTATCTATGCAATACTGCTCATCAGTAACCAAACCTTGTAAAGATATCAGTAAAGATGGGATTTCAACCTCAATAGGTAGTACTGCTTCAGCGCCATAGACTAAAGAAAATGGTGTGGCTCTAGTTGGTGTTCTTATGCTTGTTCTGTAGGCCCATAGTTCCGAATTTATTTGTAGATGCCAGTCTCTTCTAGACTTGCTCACAATTCTATGTAGGATCTTGAGAATATTTTTGTTTGATGCCTCAACCTGTCCATTACCTTGAGGGTAATAGATTAAGGAGCAGTGTTGAGTAATATGGAACTGTTCACAAAGGTCATCAATGTCTTGATTTTTAAATTGGCCTCCATTGTCTATTACAATTGAAGAGGGTACCCCATATATACAAATAATTTAGTTAAGAATGAACATAGCCACCTGTTTGCCAGTGGTTTTGATTAGCAGCATGACTTCGACCCACTTTGTGAAATACTCAGTGGTCGTAATGATGAATTTGTGTCCATTTGAAGAATTGGGATATATTTGTCCAACCAAGTCAAAGGCCCATTGCTGAAATGGCCAATGTGTTATGAAAGGTATAAGTTCTCTGGTAGGAGCATGGATGAGATGTCCATGTTTCTGGCATTTAAGACATGTTTTAGAAAACTGAATAGCATCTTTCTCCATGGCAGGCCAGTAATAGCCTACTCTGAGCAATTTCTTTGCTAATGAAAATTCGTTTGAGTGTGATCCACATACACCTTCATGTAATTCTTTTAATGCTAAATCTAACTCTTCGAGTTCTAAACACCTAAGAAGTGTACCATTGAGACCTCATTGATATAGGTTGTTAGTTATGAGGACGTAACATGATGTTATCCTAATCAGGGATCTTTTCTCATTTCTGGATAGATTGTTAGGGATGGTTTGGTCAAAAAGGTAAGCAATAATATTGTCATACCGAGAGTGGTCTAGGGAATTCAATGCACATATTACTTGGTATTCAGGGGTATCAAAGGCAGGATAGGAGAGTTCTTCCACCAAGATGTCATAGAAAAATTGATGTTCTTCGTGTTGTAACATGGATGCCAAGGTAGCCATAGCATCTGTAGCTTTGTTCTGTGATCTTGGTATCTGCTAGAATGTGATGAATACAAAGTATTTCTTTAGGTCATCAACTAGTTTTTTGTAGGTCATCAACTTCTCATCATTTGTTTGATACTCCCTATTGACTTGATTGATAATTAGTTGGGAGTCACCATATATGTGTAACTCTACAATCTTCCACTCCATAGCTAGCTTAAGAACATTTACCAATGCTTCATATTCTCAAATATTGTTGGTGCATGGAAACATCAATTTGTAAGATTTGGGAATCTTGTAACCTTGAGGAGTTAGGAATAGGACCCCTGATCCAGAACCTTGTTGAGTGAATGAACCATCAAAGTACATTGTCCATGGATATTTAGTTAGATGCATGATTGTTTCATCAAGGAATTCAATCGTTAAAGGTTCATCATCCTAGAGTGTTGAATGAACCAATTGATCTGCAAGGACCTATCCTTTGATAGCTCTTCTTACCATGTATTCAATGTCAAACTCACTTAGAATCAAGACCCATTTTTCCAAACATCTTGTCAATGTTGTTCTACTCAAAAGATACTTTAAGGATCAATCTTAGCAATGAGCTTTACTATATGAGAGAGCATGTAGTGCCTCAATATTTGTGATGCAAAGATGACTGCTAAGCATTCTTTTTCAATAATGCTATAATTGATCTCATAAGCGACTAGTATTCTACTAATGTAGTAAATAGCTCTTTCTTTCTTTGTTTCATCCTCTTGTGCTAGAAATACTCCTAGGGATGTAGCTATAGTTGAAATGTATAGGAGTAAGGGTTTTCTATGAATAGGCACCATACGAATAGGAGTAGTAGCCAAGTATCCTTTCAATTCTTTGAATTTTTCTTCACAGTGCTCATCCCATTTGAAGGTAACCCCTTTATGTAGTAATTTTGTAAAAGGTTGTGCCCTATCTGCAAGTTGGGACATGAATCTCCTGATGGATTGGAGTCTTCCTTGTAGTGTCCTCATTTTACTGATGTTGTGTGGAGGAGCCATCTCTAGTATAGCTTTCACCTTTGTAGGATCTACCTCAATTCCCTTTGCTGAAACTATAAACCCTAAGAGTTTCCTTGATTGGACCCCAAAGGCACACTTCTTTGGGTTGAGCCTGAGTTGGAACTGTTCCATTCGATCCAATATCTTTCTTAGGTCAGGAATGTGAGTACCTCTTTCTTTGGATATAGCTAATGTGTCATGCATGTAGTCCTCCATGTTCTTGTGCATCATGTCATGGAATATAATTTTCATGGATCTTTGATATGTTGCACTAGCATTCTTTAGCCCAAATGGCATGACGTTCCAGCAAAATGTGCCCCATGCACATGTAAATTCCATTTTCTCTTGATCCTTAGGGGAAATTTTGATTTTATTATAGCCCGAGAATCCATCCATTAAAGAATACATCTGGTAACCTGTTATGAGGTCTATAATCATGTCAATTTTAGGTAGAGGGAAGTCATCTTTTGGACATGATTTTTTCAAGTCTCTGAAGTCAATACAGATCTTGATAGATTTATCAGTTTTAGATATGGGGACCACATTGGAGATCCATCCTGCATAGGAAATGACTCTGATAAATCTAGATTTTAACAACTTTTGTAGTTCTTCTTTTACCAATAATGCAACATGAGGATGCATCTTTCTAAGTTTTTGTTTCACCGGCTTGATCCCGTGAGCTATAGATAAGTGATGCATGATCAGATTAGGATCTAGCCCTGGCATAGCAGTATAAGACCATGCAAAGTTGATTTTCTTTTCTTTCAAAAACTTTGTGAACTGTGTCTTCTCCTCTTCTGATAAAGATTGTGCAAGGTGAACTATTTGAGGATTTTCAATAGTGCCCAAATTTACTAGCTGTGTAGGTTCAATTAGTACTGAAGACCTTTCCTGAAAGTGTTTGGGGAGGATATCAAGAGTCTCATCCTTTGGCACCTTTGAGAGGTTTTCACCATTGGATACATATTTTTTATTTACTGTTTTGAGATTTGATACTGCCACAGAGTGGTTTTCACCATCAGTTCACTTTTTCTTTTTATTTTTCAGTTTTTGACTGAGAAACTTGATATCCTCCCATGACATGTTCTCGCTCCTTGCATTGGTGGAAGAAGGGTATGGTTCACAAGCATTGAGATAACAAGCTAGAGTGTGGTCATTGGGAAAGTCAAGGATAGGAGTAGGATCTATTTTAGTCCAATCAATTAGGTCTAGAAGTATCGATGTTAGGGAGTCAGATTCTGGGAAGGACAACATCACACTAACATCAAGACCATTAATTGACATGACATGGTTTGTTTAGTTACTTTATTCAATGTTTAGATCAATAAGAGTGAGATCATCATTAAAAGGGTCATTGTCACTTATATGCAGACCAAAATCTAGTGACTCATCAGTAGAAATCTCATCATCATCTCTTTGTAAAAGGAGGATTCTTTCTTGTAGCCTATGAAATTCTTCTAAAATTATGTATTCACCAGTTTCTTCATCAATGATCGGGGGAAGGAACTCCTCTTCTGCTTAAGGATTATTTGTGTCATTAGGAGTAGTGCTAGACTATTTACCAGGAGCTGAAGGTGCCGTAGACATGTGAATTGTATCTATTCCAATATCTTCAGTGGTAACAGATAGCTCTTCCCATTCATAGCCATGAGAGTCAGTGACCTCATCATCAGATCTGTTCAAGTGTTCAGCAATAGTTATTTGATGCACCCAGTTAGCTACCCATGGATCAAAGTGTGGTAGATCTAGGACATGTGAAATTGTGACCAATTTCCCCCAGTTAGGATGCAAATCCTGTTGTCGAGGTGTCTCTTGAGTAATTATTGCTATGGTGTCTCCTACCTCTTGAATGGGAGGTTGTGCTAGCAAAGGGGTGTGAAGATCTTGTGGTACCTCAAAGCTGGGTACATAGCACTCTCCTTGGTATTTGGGATCCTCTGTACCAATATGTAACAATCTCTCATAGGACCACTACTCTAGTTCATCTATTTCATCACTCCCTTTATCTGATTGTGGACCCTCTTTTGAAGTGGGTTTATCGATTTTAGCATTAAAACCCAGTCCTATTTTGTCTCTGGTATTTCAGAACTCCATGGGTATAGGTTCAATAAGTCCTTGTCCTATGTCATTTAGAGGTCCTTTTCCTTTGTAACCCATTTGTGTGAGGAAATCATATCCCTTGCCATACTGTTATGGGGATATTTTCATGTGCTTGACCTCAGATTCCACCAGTTTTCCTTTGTAAAGCCAGTCCAAGACTGCCTATTCTTCTATGTTATCTAAAGAAGATGTGGATTCCTTTACCATGCCAGTTGATTTATGTAATTTTAGCTCTTTGGATGCTATAGGTGTGAATGTTGATGAAGTTTTTCCATAGGATCTTGGTGACACTAGAAGTTCTGTCAGTGAGGGAGTCAGGTTCAGCTTGTACTCTCCCATACCTATTTCTTCAAGTTTTAAGGTTTTGCTAAAACTCTTCATAACCATGTCCTTGGTAGTTTCAAGAGTAACTGCATCCATAGCCTCTTTTTTGTGTGGGATCATGCTACCTGCTTTGATATTATTACAAGTGTAGTTAGCATTTGCAAGGATCGTCACTTCCACCCCATTATGTGGGAATTTTATGCATTGGTGGTAAGTGGATGGTACAACTTGCATTTTGTGAATCCATGGTCTCCCAAACAAGATATTGTAGGCCAATGGTAGATCCAAAACTTGACATATGACATCCCTCTCAATTGGTTTGACTCTGATAGGTAGAACAATAAGACCTATGGAGGATCTTTCTTCCTCATCATAAGCTTTGATGGTTATCTTGCTTCTAGAGTCAATTGTTTGTTCTGAGAGACCTAGTCTCTTGATGAGATCAAGTGTACATATATTCAATCCTGTGCCTCCATCTATCAACACACATCTAACATAGGATATATGAATTAGGACTTCAATATGGAGAGGTTGATTATGTGGATGTGTCAATGACTTATCATCCTCTTTAGAAAAGGAGAGGTAATGTGGTGCGGAGATGTGATTGACCATTGCTTGGAATTTGTCTATATCAATATCCTTTGGGACATTAGCAGCATGTAGAGCCTATTCTAGGATTTCCCTATGCACTGTAGATATCTTGAGCAACTCAAAAATTAAAATTTTGGCAGAGGTTTGTTGCAATTGGTCTACCAAGTCATATTTTTCTCCAAGAATAGTAACCACATGTTTTTCTACTGGTTTAGGAATAGTTACAATAGGAACCTTGGATGTCAATGTTTGTTTTCTAGGTCCTTTGATTGTGACCTGTGCTTGGCTCCATGTTACGGTATTTGAGTGGAAAGAGACACCTTTGATTGTGACCACATTAATTGACTCAGTCTTAATGTCTGACATATTGATCACATTGTCATTTTTGGAATAGGTGTAGTTTACTTCATTACTCTTCCCTTTAGATATTTCTCCTTGATCGTAATTAGGAAAGGGTTTGTTAAATGCTGTATGGTCCTCATTAGTAGTGTGTCAATCTACTTTGATCTTACCTACTTCAATGAGGTCTTGGATGACATGTTTAAGCTTGAGGCAATTATTAGTCTTGTCTCCCTTGTTTTTATGGAAGACACAATAGGAATTATCATCCCACCACCTGGGTTTGACCATTGGTTCCCACAGTTTAGAATCTAGGATTGTAAGGACTTTGTTATCCAATAGTCTTTTTAGAATGGTCTCAAGAGGTTCCCCCAAAGGAGTGAATGTTATTTGAGGTTTTGAAGTCCATGTTCGACCCTTGCTATTATCATTGTTTGCTTTGGGTATGAGAGTTGTTACCTTAGCATCTTTGCTTTCTTGCATGCTATTGGTTAGGTTGAATACCTCAGGTTTAGAATTAATGTTAGAGGCATCAACTACTCCTTCATTAACAAAATTTTTGTTTTTCTTCCACCATTTAGGCTTGGAGTTGGAGTTGGAGTTATTAGTTTTGTTTTTGTTTTGGAGGGTGATCTCTCCCCTTTTGACCATGACTTCCTCAATACGGAGGGTATTTTTAATCATTCTATCAAAGCTTGGTGAGTTTTGCATTTGTAATGCATAGTTTAATTTAGGCACTAGATTGTTAACGAAGATCTCCATCTTCTCTATTTCAGGAATGGCCCTTGAATATCATGCAAAAATCTTCCTCCATCTTTGTAGGAAGTGTGTAAATGATTCACCAATTCTCTGTTTGGTATTACATAGATCCATCATAGTTACATCATGTTGGATGTTGTAGGAGTAATGTTGGATGAATCATTGGATCAACTCCTTGAATGTTTTGACCTTAGGGTTCAGTTTTGAAAACCACTCTATGGCATTCCCCCTAGACTTCCTAGAAATAGTCGCATGAGGTGTGTAGGTTCGTGCATGTATTCTATGCTTAGAGCACAAAATTCTCTCACATGGTCATGTGGGTCAGTTTCTCCCTTGTACTTGTTGTACTTTGGTCTTTCCACGTTGGGAGGAAATGGGACCATAGTGATACTCTTGTCAAAAGGAAATGGACAAATGACGTCCAAAGAGTATTTTGTTTTGGGTTTCTCCTTCTCCTATTTGAGGTTTGGGAACTCTATTTGCATCAAATTGAGTTGTTTGGTGAGAATAGATATAGGATTTGGTACTTCCTTTTCCTTGATCTTTTCCACATCATAATCCTTGGGTAATTTGACACCCGTGGAAGCTAGATAGAGGAAGTACTTTTCTTTATCATCATCAATTATTCATTCCAATATCTTATGGAATCGTTGAGTTTTTCATACTCATCTTAGGGAATATCCCCTTCACTATCTGATCCAAATGGGCCATGTTCAAAATTGGGTCCTTCCTCCTCATCTGTATCTTTGGGTTTTTGGTGTTTGTCATAATTATACTCCTCAAAAGCCTCACTCCATCTGCGAGTGTTGCTATCCATTTGCAGGAGTCTAAATCAAGTAGGGAACTACGAGAAGTTTCTCCTTGAAAGTGTGGTGTTTTAGGAGGCACTCTTGATCCTTTAGATGTGTACTTTTTGTGTCTTGTGTTAACCATGAAGTTGTTTCTCAACTTTGTCAATATTTTCTAATAATGCAAGTGAGGATTTTAGACCGTTCAAGTGGGTGCGTCTAGGTAAAAGTAACTATTTGTTGGTGGATGTAAATGATTCCAGCATCAGAGGGTTAGAATGCCCTAATAGTGAGTTGGGAACCAAGTTGTTGGTAGAAAGAAGGTAGACCACATATATTGAACTGATCGTGAAATACTGACTAAGCATGCAAGGTAGACATTCGAAAGAGTTTTGAAATTTCAACAAGGAGACTAGAAAAGACAACAAGAACCAGCTAAAGAGAAAAAAGGGTATCCTAATCAACTGAGACTTTCTAAGAAATAGTTCTGCAAGTACCCTCTGTCCTAGATGCGAGCTCCCAAATGCGAGCCTTTGATGATACTAGATGCAAGCCTAAATCCTAGATGCGACTGTGTGTTGACCAAATGTGAGCTAGCATACTGGATGTGATCCTAAATACCAGATGTGATACAGGGTATACAAGATGTGATTTTATGATGCCTTTGTTAGTTTTGTGAGTTTTGAAATTTACATTTTGGGAGCTTGTGCAATTTGTCTGATCTGTAATCATGTTTGGAGACTTGCCAGTGAGTGAAAAATACATGTATCTGAAGTTTTGAATAATGTTGCTTGTTTGAAGGAGTTTATCTTTTTAGTATTTTTTAGACATGTCAAACAGATTTGCATTGTTAAGAGGGTGAAACAGACACTCATATTTTCCTATTCTCTAGGTGGAGGATGAAAATCTTTGCTCGTTGACTCAGGTACACACTCAAATGCTAATCAAAATATAGCCATCACCAAGCACGCAATGGCTCCAGTCATGATGTTGTATTAGCAAACTCCAAATGCAAGTGAGAGCACAATATGACAGGTATCTTGGGGGAATTACTTTTTGCCTTGCACAAAGATTATCACCCTTTTGAGGGTGAATCAGGAATTCTTTCAGTTAAAGTTGTAGATTATTGGGCAATCCATTTGAAATCATCCCCCATAGAATTGCACAAGGCAAAATTTAGGTATATAGCCCTATGATTACCTAAATATATGTAGTCTCACAAGCAAGATTCAAGTGGCTCCACTCTACATATACCCAAGCATGTTCAAGGAATGATGTCAAAATTTCATGAACAAAACTAGCTCCATCTTTCGAGGCTTTAGCCTACGAGGAAGCAACTATTTATAGTGAGTTGGAAGGGTTGGCGTAAAACTTGTCCTCACTTGGGTCATTCCCGGGAGATTTTTTCCTCAACCGGCAGGCCTCTACTATTGAATATACATATAAAGGATTGGCGAGCTTTGGATGTCTGGATTTCTGATTCTTCTTCTGAAGAAGAGCATACTCTCCTAATCTAAGCCGTTTTCTCCCAAAACAGAGTCAAGCAAAGTGGTTCTTCCCCTCAAGCAATGTTGTGCCTGATTTAGATGTTCCTATTTTAATGAAAACAAGATTGCTTGAAAGTATATTTTCCTTGTTCAATTAACCACAATGTTTAGTGAGTTTGTTTGTTTAATTTCTATGTCCCAAAAAATGAATTAAACAGTTGAGCTTGTTCTTTGATCCACAAGATTTAGTGATTTGTGTTTGTTCATTTACTGATCCCAAAAGAATTATATAATTTATTTGCTTGTTTAGTTAACTCCAAATTCCATTGAACCCATAAACTGATGTGTGATTTTATGATTTTCCTTAAAAGGAAAAGAGCATAGTCCTCTAGTAAGTTTAGTGATAAATTGGAAAATGCATCTTAGTGTTTAAAGCAGGTAAATAGAGGTCAAGATGGGGGTTGGGCAACCTAAAAAACTGAGTTAGTTTGTTATGTAGAAACTCCCATGAAAAACCACCAATGTCAACCTGAAAACAATCATTAAGCTATTCAAAGGATCAAAGAATTCAAACACACAAATGTTAGTGGTTAGGCAAAGTAGTTCACTAAAATTTTCACCAGATGCGATCCAAAAAGACAAAAAATGACACAAAACCAGATGCGATCTTCTTTACCAGATGTGATTACATGCTCCCCAGATGTGATCCTAAACCAAAAATGATCCAGGAAATCCTGGATGTGAGCCTTGTTTTCTGTGGTACGAGGGCGTATCCTGGATGCGATCCTGAACGACCAAAAATGACCCTGTAACAGAATTCTGGGCATGCAAATTAGTGAAAAAGTGATACAAAATGAGGCCAAGTTGGAAATCGGGCCCCATAGTGGGCACCAAAAATGTGTGTGTATATTTGTGCACCTTTTATCTGCAACACAACACTTCAATAAGTCATTCTGTTAGTGAGAAACAAGAGTTAATGAGCAAATAAAACCATAACATAGACTTATTGCTTTCTAACTAGGATGAGTGTAGAAAATAACATAAAATCCCTCAGATTATGCTAAATACCAGTGACATAAACAACCTAGCATGAAATATTTAGTTTAAAAACAACTATTTAACTATTTAGCATGCATATTACTCTAAAATGGATATTATAACTATGTAAGAAAGTGACTAATGGAGTGTGCATGAAGCTATGACGGAATGGGTAGCATAAGAATTCTTTGAGATTCCTTCAAAATCTTGGCATAACAACACTACTATTCAAAATTTGAGGCTTCTTATGAGCTCTAAATCCCTTCAATTTATAGAGGAATGGGAGAGAGAGAGGGGAGACAAGGTTCATTAATGGAGCCCCTGAAGTCATTAATGAGATGTAAGAGCCGTTAATGCCTTGAGAATTAATGAGGGATGGGGAAGAGGGAATATCCATTAATGGGTTATTAATGGATTTCATTTAAGAGGCATGGGGGAGTGTAAGACTCAACTTGGCAAGTTGGTCCTTTAGGGAAGTCATGCTTGAGAAAGTTGACTTTCTCAAGTGGGTTGAGTTGTTAATCATTTATTAATGGAATCTGACAACATTAGGAGGTGGGTTAGGGTAGAATTAGAATTAGGATTAGAGTAGCAAGGGGGGAATGGGTTGAGATGGGTTAGAACCTAGGGTAGAAGTGATTGAGATAGGTTAGGTTGGGGTTTAGCGGAATATAAATGAAATGAATTATACTTATTTAATTCATTCAAAAATAGGATTTTAATTATTTAAGCATTTTATTGCTTTTTAATAATTAAGGGGACTATAGACATTTTAATTAAATTAAATAGGCTAGGGGAACGGGCTATTTTGCAAGTGGATAATTGATTTAGGGGTTTATTTAATTCCTTTATAATTAAATACTATAGCCATGTTTGATTTTGTTTTGATTTAATTGGTTTAAATTGATTTGAATTATTTGGCTATAATAGTTAATATAATTCAGTGATAAAAAATCACCTAGGACATTAAATTTGATTAAAAATGAATTATGCCAAAGTAACATTGTCATGACATAATTGAGGGTATGATCACACTTAGGGAAAATAGGGTCTACAGTCGGAACATACCACATTCAGGTGGTTACAAACTTTCTCATCATGCAAGCACACTGGGAGAAGACTATCCAATGTTTCTTCTCTTATCCTCATATCCTCTTCAATTTCTTGCCACTTTAACATATCAAGTATGTTCCATACCTTGTCTGGTATGACATTTTTAAGTTCCAATACTATCCTTTTGAACTTAATCATGTGAGAGATGATCATAGAATGAATCTCTGATTTGTCTATCTCTTGATATTTGTCATATACATTCTTGAGAGATTCTAGTCTTCCTTCATTAACAATTCTATTCCTTAAGACATTAAGACTAGGTCTGAAACCTACCTCAGGAGGGGCATGTGTGTTCTTTACCTTACTCCTTGTAGTTCTTGAGGATGGCTAACTTGTGGGAACTTGCTTCTTCCTTCTAGCCATCTTGCTAGGTACTGATGGTGGAGATGCTTCCAGATCAATGGTAGTTGATGGCGCAGATGTATCTTCATTTGTTTTCTTCTTCTTCTTCTTAGGAATATCATCAGTCTTTTCTGCTTTAACTTATGTGGGATTCTTCTCAAGTTCTTTGGCAATCTTAGCTTCTCTAGCTTTGTCAAGATCTTCTTGTGTGACAACATGAACTTTTAGGATATTTGCGGTAATCCTTGATGCCTTCCTTTTGTTGTCAACACTGTATAAGACAAAATCAACTTGATTTGTCTTTTCTCTGTAAGTTCCCCAGCTAGGTTCATTGGGATCCTTGGGTGTAGATAGGAGGACTTGTGCATATCCTTCCAAAATATTTTCTTCAACTTCATAACCAAGAGGGTGAATCCTTTTTGTCCTAGGCTCAACTGCCTCCATGCAAGTACAGTCAGTTTCCACCATGAAGCATATGGTGTCTTTGTATTTCTCAACTATCTTCTCAGGTATCCTAAACCTCTTCTACATCTTGATCCTGAAAGTTTTGATATCCATTTCCATAGAGTCTTTTTCACTACTCTCTGATGTAGCTTTTAGAGATATTTGAGATATAGTAGGCTTGCTCCTATCAAGGTAAAGATTTGCAACTTTATCAACAATGTGGAAGTACAAATAGATGATCAAAGAGCCAAACCTGAATACCTTGCTCTTGTCATGCTTAATGGCTTTGATATTCTCTATCATCTATGTGCACAATAATTCATAGAGTTTGTACTGAGTTTTATCTCTTACTATCCTTATTGCTGCCAGAACTGTTGCTGCAGGCACAATATTTAGTCTGCTTGCTTGCTGAAACTTGTATCCAAGTATCATAGTGAGTAGTTTTATGTCTTTCTCCTTGATGGGATCAATAGTCATGCCATGCCTATCACTTCTAGATAAGAAGACTTGTTCAACCTGCTTCTTGACATCCTTGCTAGTAGGAAGAGCTGGTCCAGTCTTGGGAAGTCCAGTAATATCATGAATTAGATCTGTAGTGATGCGGATAGGAACCTCACCTATCCAGTATAGATCATCATGCATCCTGCTCAGTAATATATTCACCCATTCTGGCTCATAGAACTCGTGCACATTAGAATACTCAAAGATAGGGTTATTAGTGAGATGCACGTATTCATACTTTAATGTATAGTCTGGTTTCATCATAGAACCCATGAGATATGCAATGTTGTTGTCTCCAACTGTGTCCTTGCAATAAACATATGCGCTGATGTCTTCTACATGCACAACTCCAATCAGACTCCTAGAGAATGCTCCTTCGACATCATCTAGTATGGACTTGAATGGATGCTTCTTAAAAACAAATGTCTTCCTCTCAAAAATGTCAAATACAACAGGGTTTCCATACTTACTTGCAACTAGATTAAGTAGGGTTTCACGACGATTCTGAAATGACGTGACTGCTAGGGTTTCAATCCAATAGTTAATCCATTCACAACCAAACTAATCCTTTAAGCTATAGTGATTTGATGCTTGATGCTTATCTTCTTTCTAAATGCTTCAATCTCAAATGCAAAGTGAGGTTTTTAAAGATATTTTGCCAATTTATATAAAGATCAATTGCATTTAATGCTTATTATCGTAAAGCGGTTTACAGAGAGAATTTCAAACTTTGTTCTGGATGAAGTAAAGGCAATGTGTGAATGCATAAAACCTTAATTCATGATCACATGCATGAATCCATAGGCGCATACTCAGAGGTGAGTATACTAGCCACGCAGGGGTTCAGAGCTAAAATAGCTCCCCCTAAGACCATGAGGGTCAACTATTCAAAAGTAGAAGGTGCATCCACTGAGGATGCATCTGCTACCTTGTTCTCTTCATTATCCTTCTTTACTTCAACCCATATTTTGTTTGAGTTAGCTTTAGCTTCCACAAACTTGACTTCTCCTAATTCTTCAAACAAGGACTTCTTAGGATTCTCTTGTCTTTTTGTTTTTGATCTGCAAAACCTTGAGATGTGTCCAACTTTTCCACATGAGTGACAAATGGTAGGAGGTCTGATGTTAATACTCATCATGTTGCATTTCTTGGTTGTGTGTCCATTGTAATTACATATTTGACATGTAATGTTCTGCAAGTTTCTTTGAGGTTGATTTCTTTGATTGACTTGAGTTTGATTCCTTTGTTTAGTAGTGGCTGATTTCTTTGATTTGTTGTACAATGAATATCCCTATGACCAAACTTATTGCAAGAGTAACAGTAAACATTGAAGGGTCTTACATTCTTAAAATCCCTTGCCAAATGTATATGCTTGTTATAGGCATAGCAAGTATGGTTGACTGCCTTGTGCTTATCTTTTGGTGGTTCTACTTTGGTCTCTTCATGATTCTCAATTTTCTTTTCTTCTAAAGATTCTGTTTGAGCTTTCTTTCTTTCTTGTAATGAGTTGATCTCAATTTGAGATAAACTATATCCCATACTAGTGGTATCACCTTTTTATCTTTTGTGCATAGAGCTATGATTGAATCAGATTAGAGCTTGTGTGTAGTTTATCAATCTAGTCTTTTTCTCCTGATAATTCAGATTCAATTTTGTTCTTGATATTTTCTAATTCCAAGATTTTTATATTGGGTTGCATGAGTTCTTCATCCAACTGTTTGTTTTCTTTGTTTTTCTCTTCAATAGCTGTTAAGCTATCAGTTAACTGATCATTCAATTCTTCTATCTTATCTTTCAAAGACATGTTCTCTTCATTCAGTTTCAAATCATTGGTGGAGCAATCTTTTAGTTCTTTCCGTAGTTTCTTGATAAGCATTTGCGAGCCATCAAATTTTAGTTTAAGTTTTTCATTTTCTTTCTCAGATCTATCTAGATATTCAAGGGCTGCTTCAAGATTCTTTTTCAGATGTTTGACTTTTGCTAAATCCATGATCTCCTCAAGTGGTTAAACTTTTCTCTCTGAGGACCAGGCTCTGATACCAATTGTTGGAAACATTGAGAGGGGGGGGGGGTGAATCAGTGTTTAGCTAATTATTCAATTTCATAACTTTAAACATAAATCAATTAGATAACACTTGAATCTTAACACAATATCTTATAACACATAATATTATTATGGGGAAACCTTGATTAGAGGAAAACCCCTGTGGGAATTAGTACCCACAAATATTGTACTAGTATAATGAACCTGTTAAAGTTCCTTTTCCCTATTAAGAGAAGCCTTTACAATGTAAGTACAATGACCTGGTTAAGGGTCTGACCCTATTAGGAGTATTTTACAAACAAACCTATTAGAGGTGAGGAATCACTGTCCAAGAGCTCACTACTCAATAAGAAAGAAGGCTAAAACCTCCTGTGAATAGATATGCACTATATCCAAAAGTGAACTATTGTATGTGACATAGATGTCTGATCAGTTCCAATTATGTGCTTGTGCTCTTATCTTCTTTAAGGGCTCTATCTCATTCTAATATCTTCATACTACTCTACTTATATGAATTCTTTGACTATTTTCTTGACACTTCAAATATATCTTTACATTGCATATATATATGTTTATGCCTGAATAAATGTGACTATAAACAAGACCTTAGTCGGCCTAAAAACAACATTCACAATGCTTCCAAAAAATTTGGCTTAAGGATGATTACAATGATGTTTAATACATTATTAAAAACCTATTACAATATGCACTTAGCCTTTACATAACAAAAGATTACATGCTAATCAAAATAATGAAGTCAGCTTCATACTCTATATTCTGAAATGCTAGTGTACTTGTTCTTTCTGTAACTTGTCTGTACTGCCATTTTGTACCATGTGTGTATAGGATAAGCATAATAAAATTCCATAGAGATTAATTCTAAATGTGCATATCCTGATGTGATCATACGCACATGTGTTGATGCCCTGATCAACTGTAAGTCATTGTTCTACTCTATCTTCTACACTTAGTCAATTTTCACTTCGTAGTTTACTGTCAAAACTTCATATGACTTTGTTTCCATAATGACAACACAAAATAATCCATATACTCCCTGGGAGTCAAAATAGAATTCTTACCAGTAGACACCTCCATACTCTTCCTCTTAATATTCTCAATACTCTTAGGAATGGGATCATGGATATGATTTTTAATATAGTCTGTAATCAATAGAATTAGACCCTCATGTAAAATAGGGGAAGATTTAACTCTATGATCAATAATTCTCTGATTGAGCGAGCTTAAAAGATAGTAGGGAAAGAAAACCCTAATGTCATGATGGAAATGGTTAACCATAACAAAATTGTAATTGTATACCTTTGAATACCTGCCATCAAGGGTGAAGTACTCCATGATAGCCCTGATAACAAACACCCATATTCACTTAATGTTTGACAGATTGACATAGTCTAGATCACCCGTAGTCTAGATCACCCTTCACAAGCATTTCTCTCTCCTCATCAATCTTGGGGAAATTTTTATAACCTTTGTTGCCCTTTTTTTTTGTCTTTTGAAAAATGCATTCCCTCTAAAGGAAGACCCTTAATTTCAGCAAGGTGGTCTAGAGTGAGCTTTAAGGACTTTCCCAGGATGTTCACTTTCCCATTCTCCCACCCATTAACAAAATCTTTCATCACTTCCTTTTTGTTTCCATGGAGATGCCTTAAGTATCTATGAACTTTACCCTTCATGAGATTTCTCCACACCTCTTTTTCATTCCTCCATTTATACACCGCATGTTCTTCTCTCTTCAGATCTCCCCCCATTTCTTCATTCTCTTCAATATTGGTATAATCTCTCCCACTATTATGGTTCATACTAATTTCCATCCCAAAAATAATATAGATATTCAAATACATAGAGTGATTTATGATATCCCTGAAAGCTTGCAGCTGAAGGAAGTCATCATAAGTTTGACACTTCACATGGATCAATGCCAACGCCGTACCCCAGATCAGATAAGTATTAATCAAAATGATTAATTTGATTAACTTCACCTTCCTTGTGATTAACCCAGTCATAATTGAGAAATAATCCAACCTCATCATTAATTTTAGCATTCCTGTGGCACTTGCAAGTGACATGATTCTTAGCTCCAATATTGGCAAGACTATCCGTCACTTGGTTAGTTTCCTGATAATTATGAGTGACATAAAAGGAGGTAAATTTTGAGGCCACATGATTAATCTTAGCAATTATATGATCAATTGTCCAAGACACCTTACTTTTGCCTCTAATATTATTAATAATATTTAAGGAGTCTCCTTCTAGCCAGACTTTCTTACAACCCAGTTCCTCCACCAACAAAATAACTTTGAGAGCTGCCATGGCCTCAGCCCTATGGTTAGATTTAATTCCCAGAGGAGAAGCAATCACACCAACACAATTACCATTCTGATCTCTTATTATGCCTCATCCTCCAGCTATTCCTGAATTTCCCTTCACCGCCCCATCGAAGTTAGCTTTAACCCAGTCTTTAGGGGGTGAAGTCCAAGTAGCCATAGATCTCTGATTGATAGGATTAGGATCTCTGTCATTTATTTCACTTTCTGTCTTACTATATTTAGACTTTGATTAGATGAAAGGAAGATTTCTTCTAGCACCCTGCAAATTTGATTTCCTACCATTTTAGGGCTAGACTAATTTTCTCTAAAGATTCTATTGCTGTGTTCTTTCCATATTATCCAGTAAAAGTGAGGAGGAATGAGGAACCAAATATCTTTGTCTATAAAGTTTTGAGGTGGGTAGCTCCATTGAGCAACAAATCCTACCAAACAGAAGGAAAACACAAGAAGAGATTCCATTTTCTAAAGATAATATCCCATACTTTATGAGTGAATGGGAAATGGAGCATGATATGTTCACAAGATTCATAATTTTGAAAACAAAGACTACATCTATTAACAATATTGATACCCCTCCTAGAAAGATTATCAAGAGTCAGTGGTTTATTTTGAATAAGGAGCCAGTATAAAAAATTGATTTTAGGTATGAGATTTTTATACCACACTAAAGAATAGGGAGGCCTTTCCTATCTTTCAGTGAGGATTTTGACAGTGGAGGCCATAGTGTACTTGCCATCAAAATTAGGATTCCACACAATTGAATCTTGGATATTATCTTTAATATACCAGGTCTACAGTTCATGCTGGAGGGAAATAAATCTAACATCAATTTTTCCCAAATTCTTCCAATTGTTGTCCTTCTAGTAATCAATAGCTTTAGTCCCAATAGATTCTTTACATCTCTCAATGACTAGTTTCCATTCTTGGTTGTTGGACAGAGACTCTGAGTGGATCCATTCATCATCCAAGAAGTCGATTCTACTTCCATCTCCCAGCTTCCATATTTTACCTTTGACAATCAAATATTTGGTGGATTTGATACTATTCCAAATGAAGGAGCCATTAGTGTTGTTGTCATCACCTATAAAGTCCTCCAAAGAATTATTTTAATTATACAGTTCCATTCTTTTTGATCTCCATAAATCTTCCATAGTTGTTTCGCCATGAGGGCTTTATTTATGTTTTTAATGGTTCACAACCCAAGACCTCCTATCTTTTGAGGCACACAAACTTTATCCCATGAAACAAGGCTCAGGCTTTTCTTTTCCTCAACGTCTGAGAAAAGAAATATTTTCTGGATTTTCCCAATTTCAATAGCAATTTTGTAGGGTATTTTAAACAAGGTCATTGCATAAACTAGGAGATTTTGAAGAGTAGATTTTAGTAATTGGAGCTTTCCTGCATTGTTGAGGAGCACCCCTTTCCAACTAGCAAGTTTATTGTTATATCTGTCTATAAGATTATGCCATAAGCTTTCCTATGGATTGGAACAAAGAGGTAAGCCCAAGTAAGATGAAGGAATTTTCCCAATAGTAAAACCAAGAATAATTGACATTCTATTTTGTCTTTCTTCCAAAGTATTTATGAAGAAGATAGAACTCTTAGTCCAACTGACTAGCTGGCCAGTTGCCGCAGTGTAAATAGAAAGGTCTTTCTTTAGATTTCTTTCTTCTTTAATGGTAGACTCTCCCATGATAAGAGTATCATCCAAAAATTTCTCATGAGAACAGATAAGTCTAGTAGAAGAGGGTTGTATATCTTTACAAGGAAAGTTACAATCTATTCGAAGGTTTTATTTCACAACTGGTGGACAAGTATCATTCTTTGACCTAGTTACTACATAATAATGTTACATTCTAGTGGGAAGCAACATGTTAAGAAGCTTTTGAATAATTGAATAAATACTTGAAGAATCCACCCATTCTGATGTCACCCATAGAAGGGAAACCACTCTTTCTCTACATATCATCTACAAAGAAATCATTGGGATCTCTTTTGGCATAACAAGACTTTAATAGAAAAAAGAGAGCTATATATTACATCAACAAAACATTAGTCATATGAGCTCAATTATACAACTATTAAAAGAGCATGTCTAACAGTGGTGTTTGCATCCTAGAAATTGTGACACTATATGATAACACATCCTATCAAACTAATAGCCATGATAGATCTGTTGAAATACCTTCTGAGCAAAGAAACATTAATAAGGATATTAGAAATATGGACAATAATATTATGCGAGTTTGGCATTGAATATATGGACAAGAAATCCATAAAAGGTCAAGTAATTGAATATCAATTAGATGAGATTACATTACAAGATGAAAATCCTTTGTGCATTTAATTTCCATATGTAACTATCCTTATAGTCATAGAGTTACCTTGGAAATTATACTTTGATGGATCATATACTCAATATGCATCAGGTGATGGAATCATGTTCATCACACCTCAAGGACATAAAATCCCAAAGTAATACAAATTATTGTTCCCTTGTACCAAACAAATAGTATAATATGAGGTATTAGTGACAGGTATGAAAATGGATTTAGAATGAAAATATTATAACTTCATGTCTATGGAGATTCTTAACTGGTAATAAATTAGATAAATGATGACTACTAAATAAAAGATGACAAAATGATGCCATATAAGAGGATGGTCAGAGATTTCAAGAAATAATTTGTTGAGATTACATTTGAATATATTTCAAGATCAGATAAAAAATCTATAGATGTAATGGCTACTCTTGTATCACATCTACAAGTTCCAAAACAACAAGCTTGTTATGAGTTACTGGTGGAAGATTGTTTAATATTTCCATGATAGTCCTGAATGTTAAATCATTTTCCAATTAGTGGGGCCTAATTCCTCACTCTATAGAAATATATATACTAATATAAAGACAACACCCTTCCACATGATTTATTTGGAAACAAAAAATAAAATTTTATACGCCAATCTTCTCATTACACCTTAATCACCGATACCCTTTATCGAAGAGGTCTTGACGGGACTCTCCTTAGATGTCTTGAACATGAAGAATATGAAAATTCCTTTAATAAGTTCACAGAGGTATTTGTGGAACACATTCAAGTGGTATTAACCTAGCAAAGAAACTCTTATGAATAGGCTACCATTGGTCCAACATGGAGCAAGATTCTTTTTAGTTTGTTAAATAATGCAAGAAATGCCAGATTCATGGAAATCTCACACATGCACCAGATTAGAAGCTTCATACTCTCAGAAATCCATAGCCATTTAGTCAATCTGGATTTGATTTAGTAGGTTAGATATATCTATCATCCTCCAATGGACACAAGTTTATCATTACAACTACTAAGTATTTCACCAAATGAGTTGAAGCTATACCACTAATCATTGCTACATGAAAACAAATTTCCATGTATATCTTGAATTACATAATATGAAAATATGAAACCCATTCTTCCATTATTAATAATAATTGGAAAAAATTCAAAAACCAAGATGTCGATGAGTAATGTGAAAAATTTCATGTCAAACATTACTACTCATTCCTCTACTTTCCTCAGGGAAATGGACAAGTAGAGGCTACAGACAAAACTATATTGAAAATACTTAGGAAGATAGTAAATGACACTGGTTGAGACTGTCATATTCAACTTATTTTGACATTGTGGGCCTATCACACTAGTATCTGCATACCAAATGGATCTACACCATATTACCTTGTGTATGGATTAGAAGTTGTATTACCCATTGAGGTTGAACTACCTTCACTTAGGGTCTAACTAAACAAATTCATTATAGATGAGGAATACAAAATATCAAGATTATGAGAAATTGAATTGATAAATGAGTGCTAGAAACATGCTTTTGATTAGCTAAAATTCTATTAAAAATGAACTTCAAAGAGTTATAATCACAAGGTGAAGCTTAGGGAATTCAGGTTGGTGATCTAGTACTAACAAAGAATCCATGCAATCAACATGACCAATAAAAGAAAGAAAAGTTTGAACTATATTGGATTTGTTGTTTTGTCATGATATCAGTGTATGGGTCTGATGCCTATCAGTTATCAACACCTGAAGGTGATCTACTTGTAGAACCAATCAACACCAAGAATCTCAAAAATTTCTGTCTAAAAAAGATCCTCAAAAAATACATAAAATTACAAAAATCCAAAAAAAATCCAAAAATGATAAAAATCGTTACTTTGGTGAAAACTTGGCAAACAGGCACCTTGGTAGAAACAAAAAGAAAAAGAAAAAATGGAATATGGTAAAAAATTTGCAATAATAACAAGTGGTGAAAACCTGGCAAACAATTGCTACTTGTGTTAAGTCATCTTTTCCATCTATCGATGCGATTCTCATGAACATCCATCACCATTATATATATTCATAATAAAACCCCTTTTGTAAGAATAAGAGCCTTGTAGATAAAATACCATCATGGCTTGGGGACTCACGTGCATTCATTGAATGTCTATTTCTAATTAGGGGCAAAATATTCAACATAGTTAAATAAAAATTTGAGCTTAAAACAAAAAACTAGCAAAAAAATCAGACAACATATTGCAAAACAAAGATCAAGACTTTCAAAGACGAACATCAAACTAAAAATCTTAAAAACAATTAATAAAAATAAATGTCAAACTATAAAAGGATGATTTATTCTATAAGGAGATCAAATTATATTAGCAATATTGTTCATTGGTTGTATCTTGATTTTTGTTATCATGTTTCCTAAGTGACTCAATGGTTTCTTGAACTAGAGAAGTGATGATGCAACATGGTATTTACTTTATCTTCTATTTGTAAATTGATTCTTAGTATTGTGAAAATCTGTCTAAGGAGATGATCAACTGAGAATCATCAAGGACATAACGCATTTGCACATGAAAAGGATTAATTCCCATCTCTTTAGCGCAAGCAATATTCAGGTCATCTCGATTCAATTATACCTCGATGCTTGTATTTAGTTGCAAAATAAAAATCCATGTAAGGAGTAATTAGGTCATCATGGTTTAATTTTACCATTGGTGTTTGTACTAACTTACAACATTAATAAAAATTCAATGATGAAATAAGAATGACATAATGGTTGAACATGATGACAACATTGCATTTAGATTTTGCTTTGTTTGCATTCATGGTAGATTTCATTTCATTCTTGGCATTTATGGGGTTTTCAAGGCTGGGAATCTTAATATTATTATCTTTCTTATATTGGAGTGCACTGGACACTAACAAAAACAATTAAAATATTGTTACATTTTCATTTAATCATTTCATTACATAACATTCTCATTAAACATTTCATTAAATAGTTACATTTTTCATCTCATTTATCATGGTATATCATCATTTTAAGTTGCATATCATTTTCATTCATTATATAGTGCATTGTACTATTGTTTATCATTGTATTATCATTTCATTAATCATTAAGAATTTCATTTCATTTCATTAACCAAATCATTTCATTTCATTCCATCATCAAGTGTATATAATTTACCATAACATATCAATTACATCATTATAAGTGCATTTATTACATATCATTTCATAGGAAAAAACATGTGAATCATAATCATTCATACATCTCATGTCATGGTATCTCATAAACATACATGTAAATTAAATCATCTAATTATTGCATTGCATTTAACATCATGAAATAAATCATCTCCAAAGCATCATCATCTATAGAAACATACAAGAATACACCATCACATATATAATTTTTCATCATCATAAATAAGTCATCATCATGACATTATCATAGGAATATAAAATAATCATCCTCATCATAAATAATATCTAAGCATAAATCATGTGCATCCATCATGTAAATAATGCATAATCAAAATCATAAAACATATAGAATGCATCCATCTAATCATCCGCTGCATCTCATATACTCAAAAAATAACAAGTGTTTATGTGTACAATGATATCATATTCTCTGAAAGGTACATCAAAATGGTGAGAAGAATGATAAAAATATCACAAAAAAATATGTATACATCATGGTAAAAGTATAAAAAAATGGGCTAACAACCACTACCTCCATAGGATGTTGGCCTAGATTGAGTATCAGCCTCAGTTCCGCCTACAAATGGGATTGCATTTGGATCTAGACCCCTAGGATTTGGACCTGTGGCACCACAAATATTTGTATGTTCTCGTCCAGATGAAAACCTAAAAATATATGCATAGGAGGGTTCCCATCTATGTAGGGGAACTGCCTAAAAGTACATGGCCCTATATTAATTCACCTCCCCATTTGATATGTCAACTCTCTGAGAGTGTCTCAACTCACCTTTATGTAACTATCTTCTCTAAAGAATAAACCATGTTCTTAGCTTTCTGGTATCTCTCAATAGTTTTATCACACTCAGTGGTGAGTATAGAAATGTGAACATAAGCTTGAGTAAGCTGTGCCTGTTCTTGAGTAAGCTATGACTATAATTTCCCAACCTATTTTTGTGACTTTGCAATCTCACCTTGTAATCTCTGCACATGAGCCTATAAAGCCATGATCTATGCCTAATACTGGTGAGACAATACTATAATCTATACCCTTAGGGATGGTTTCTATTGAGTTGGGGGCACTTGTGAGCCTATAGCCTATGAGGGGCACCCTGTGCACCTATACCCTATTTTGGAACCTAAGGTTTAGGTATAGTTGATAGCCTTCATTGAAGAAGACATCCTAGAGGCCCCTATAGATCTACCCTCTATGCAAAATTTCTAGGACTGCCACCTCCTCTTCCATCTTAACCCTCATCATCACCACCATCCCCACCACCACCTCCTCCACTTCCACCTCCACCACCATCCCCTCCACCACCTTCTCTTGACCTCCTATATCATGGCTGATCTTGCTCATCAAAATTGGTTTATGATCTCATTAAGAGATATAAATAAAGGAAATAGATGCTCTGACACATATTGTGAATACTAAGGGGTCATCCCTCCATCAAGAAAATGAACCATTAGGTCACAGGCTAGAGCTCCAAGTATAGCATACTCAACATATATTGTATCATATGATATCAAAGGATCCTAATCTACTCCTTGTATGTTCCTGGATACATGGTTGTCTCCTACAATATCCTCTATCCTTCCATACTATCTTTACACTCTAGAAATAACGAAACTCTCCATAATATAGGGGTACAAATGAACAAATTTCAAGAAGAAAATACAAAATGAATCTCATGCACATCCTCCTTCCAGGTCTCACAATCTACATATGGCATCCAAGTCAGAGTGTTTAGGTCACCCAAGACCTGTTGCCAATACTCTAGCTTTCCCAACTTGCACTAGATATCCACACATGCATATGAATGAATATATGGCCTCCCTTCCAATCTCTCTCGATCTTCCAAAGGGCATATAGTGAGAATGTGCTTGCATACCTAGATCTATAACAACATAACTTCAACCAACAACTCACCACTCCATTAGACACTACCTAGTGTAAATCATAGCATAAATGGGCTAGCATGCATGATTCCTATATCATCCTAAAAAGTAATAACCCTTGATTAGGTGCTCATTTTAGCACCATTTTAGTATGTATGTGTTCTCACATTGATCTCACACTCTCCTAATACTTATTGGAACTTCAAATTAACATTATAAGTCCTATATAGATTCAATTTCTTTAAAACTTGAGGTTAGCCCTGATTTAGTAGTGTGCTCCCCTATTTTTTCCTCCAATCAAATAGTTCATTCCATCGCATAGGCCCTATATCCCTATTTGTGGCCTTTGTGATATATCTCAACCCCTGAATGAGATGTACTCAGAAATTCCACATCTACCCTATATTCTTGGCACCCAAACAAAATCTAGACTCATTCTCCAAGGTACATGTCACCATTGGCAGCATGTCCCCAAGGATTGGGGCCCAAGTTTTGCCTAGAGATCCATGCTAGGGTTTTAGCATGAGATCTGGTCCCATGATCAACCTACCTGAGGTTTAACCCCCAAAATGATGGATTGAGTATATAAATCCCCTATCTCTATTTATTTTGGTATCCATTATCAAGTGAAATCATTCAGTATCAAGTTTTCTTGCATTAATGATCAAGCAAGCAATCAGAATTCAAGATCTCTTCTATTATTGAGCATCCAAGTCTTCAATCCTTCAAATAATTCTTATTATTCTTCATCAAGCATTGTGGAAAACTAAAACATCCATGATTTCCTTGTAGGTTTTTATGGAGATCAAGCTATTTCATTAACATTAGTAATTACATTTAAAGAAGCATTGTTCCATCAAGGTATAAGGTGATTTTACAAATCAGATCTAGTTTCTATTTCATCTTTCCTTATGCAATTTCATTTCTTTTCCAGGGTTGATTCCTAAATAGGGGTTTGAGTAAGGCAAACCACTTTAGCCAAATTTATTCCTCACTTTTTCTATTTAGAGGAATATTTTATAGAGCCCTCAAACAAGATCTATAAAGATCGGGAACTACCAGATGATCCTTGAAAAATTTAGTCAAAAATACCTAGTACATGTCTCCATTTCCTTCATGTCCATTGCATTTGATTCCAGATTTGACAAGAAGCCAAGTTACAACCTCTAAGTCTTAGATCTAGAGTTACAGGTCATTACAAGTGTCCTACAATTGGGAATTCAAGTTTGAAAAACCACTTCTCTTATTTCATTTATAGGTGCATTAAAATTCTTCTCCATTCCCTTTTACATCAATTTTATTAGTTAGATTAGAGAAGATATGTTCTTACTTAGTCTCTTGCATCTCAATACCATTCCTCTTCTTCTCAATTTAAGCAACAAAGGAATAAAAAATATTCAAGAAAAGATATTGTATTGGAATATTTATCACCAAGTGGGGTTAATAATATTTTTATTTAGGTGGTTTTCTATTCAAATGTGCCTTATGAATTGGGTAGAACAATCCTTTTATGTGATCCCCTTTTCATATTGTAAATTTTCTCTTTTTGATTTTGGTTGTTAGATCCTCCTTACATGTCATTTTCCACTTTGATTTGGTGTCTATATCTAATTTTTATGCATTGAATTAATAAATATTTACATCATACCTTTGCTACATTGTATGCATTTAGACCTTTTCATGCATTGTTGGAATTTCAACCATTTAGATACATTCATTTGAACTTCTCTCATAGATCCATTTTATTATTTCATTTCATTTTCATGTTTAAAAAAAAGTAAAAAAATGAATAATATTTCATTCCATGCATTATTGTATGTATTTTCACTTGCATTATATGAATGAAGTTGTTATCATCATTTACTAGTTCAATTTCAATTTTCTTTCAATAATTTCAAGATGTTTCCTTTCATGCATATGATGATAGTTTAGTTCTCAATTTCATATATAATCATAATGCTCCCTCCCCCAAAATAAATCATACCTATGAGAAAATTTTATCACAAGAAGAGCTTATTAATATTTCTTCAAAAAATATCCCTCCAAAGGATGAGATCCTAAAGGATGATGTTGATCCTTCTCTTAAAATGTATCTTTCTCATGAAGACATTTTGGTGCAAGAGAAGGATATAATACCCTACTTTCCTTTCCATACCTTAAATTTAGTGAGTCACAATTATTCCTCTCCTAAAGTGTTCTTTATTCATAGATATGTTCCTACCCTAGATGATTATCCTATTTGGAATAAACCACTAGACAATTCCCTTTCTCAAGAAGAAACGTCGATAAAAGAGGATGATATTATATTGGTTGAAATTCCTTATGCTCCCTCTAGATATGACACATTCATATATGATATTGATTCTTGTCCTAGAATGTACCCCCTTTATGAGTATATTTTGAATCAAGGGGATGACATTATAAAAAACTTTCCTAATATCACCTTACCTTTATTTGATATCCCTTTTAGAGATGAAGCATTGATGGAATTTCCTAATCCCTATTTTAAAGATTTTCCTACTCATGAGGGAACCTTAGAAGAAGATAATGATAACATTACTACTTTCCTTTATGATATCCCTTCTAGTGATAAAACCTTGAACAATCAAGAGCTTGATCAAGTCAATGTCATCAATATTTTGGGTAGTGAAAATCCTAAGACTGTCCATCTTCATCAAGGTACCCCTGTTGGTGCTCAGATCAATAGATTGGATTTCCCATGGACTTGCCAATCCAATGCTTGGAAACCCAAGTGATTTTTCCAACTAACAAGTCACAACCAAGGAAAGGTTGGAACTTCTGCAATTCTGGCTCTGCAAAACCAAGGTTGGTAGGCCTATACCTTGACTTATCCTTCAAGTTACAAGGATTTTTATAGCAGATAAGTAACACTTCAATCTTCTCTCTCAAGTGTGGGAAGGCACTTGAAAGAAATCTAACTGAAAGCAATATAGCATTAACTGTAAATTGAAATACTTTAAGTAATTGAAAGAATGTTTAGTAAATGTGTATGTAATTTAAAATGAACATAAAGATAAGATATCACAAAACTATAAACAATGAACTAAATAACTATAATCCAAATAAGAAAGAAAGACCAGTGCCTTAATCAATTATGGGAAATAGAGTCACAATCATTCCAATCTTATGTTCAACCTCAGAGACAATTTTACAAGAAAACTTATCACTTCAAAGGTGTTATGGAATGTACATGCAACCTAAAACAAATTTAGAGATATTTCAAAAGGGTAATACTTCTC
>MU226072.1:2215759-2237798 GCA_018584345.1 Thuja plicata
CTAATAGCAACCCCGAAGATGTCTGTAGTAGACAACATCTATGATATTCATGTAAGGATTTCACTAGAGCACATGGCTCTAGAAATGTTGAAAGAAAAATGGGAGAAGATGATGGAGGAAGTCAAGTGCTCATATTCCCAACTTTTTGGAAATTTGTAAGTACCTTTGTCCTTAGAATCAAAAAAGGAGGAAAGGCAATGTATATAGTTATGTATAATAGAAATATCTGGACAATACATATATCAGAAAAAGAAAGAAAAAGATAAAGGATATATATATATATACACACTTACACTTACCAGCACATACATAGGGGGAGTCATTCAAATGACTAAGGTAGAAGTATACATAGGTGTACATACTAATACCCTCAGTATGTTGTACATATCATGTTTTTGATACTAATGTCAAAGGGGGAGATTGATAACATTATTTTTCCATTAGTATACTTAGAGAAAAACACAGACAACAAGCATTACCGGCAGACAACAAGTATATATATATATATACACACACACACACACACACTTACACTTACCAACACATACATAGGGGGAGTCATTCAAATGACTAAGGCAAAAGTATACACAGGTGTACATACTAATACGCTCAGTATGTTGCACATATCATGTTTTTGATACTAATGTCAAAGGGGGAGATTGATAACATTATTTTTCCATTAGTATACTCAGAGAAAAACATAGACAACAAGCATTACTGACATACAACAAGCATCACCGGTGAACCACAAGCAGTACCGGTAAAATGCAAGCATACCCGATAGAACAAAGATTTTTGAGAAAAATCTCAGTATAAAATTGACAAGCATCACTGGCGACATAGTTTCCAGAACAACCTAATAGGAACAGACAAGCATACCCGATGACATGTTCAAAGAAAGGAACACTAACGACCAAGAACACTGAGCGTCAGAACTGATAGTTAGAAAAGCCACAAATTGTGGATCTGATTTATACACGATGGATAAAGAAAAGTTATTCTATTTCGTAGAATTGTTTTTTGTTTTTTATGGTCATGCAAGCTTTATGTAAATGCTTTAAAGCATCCTAATGGATCTAAAGCATATCTAACTACAGATCAAGATCAAGTTGTATATCTTGAATCTAGAGTTAACTTGCGAATGCATGAATAAAGAATTGAACCTAAGCTAGCATAAATAGATGTTCATACTTAATTGTGAGTACATGAATTCTATATAATTGATAGCCATGAAGAGCATCTAAGGTGCAGAAGGCATAATTCATGCAAAGATCAGAAACAGAATACATCAATTATCAAGAACACACAGAGGCTACTAACGAGCAGATAAAGGTAATACTCAATCATGGAAGGATGATTAATAGTATTTTTGGAGCTTTAGAGGATCTGTTATCAAGAAATTGAAGATTGCATATTCCATCAAATCAAAGACCTATGTAGTTGCATTCTAACAAGTGCATCACATCTAAAATCCTTTTGTAGAAGGTGGACTTAACCGTCCTTTGTAAATATCTTAACAGAGTTCACACTTAACAGTGTTGTAAAAAGCTTCAAATGAAGTAGATCTTAATAGGTCTCTACTGTAATACTCCTAATAGGGTAGGTCATCATAAGTGACCAAAATTGTAAGCCTTAACTGACTCTTCTTATCTGCAGATAGTGAAGTTTATGGGCAACAATCCCCACTACAATTTTTACTTCCTTAACAGGAGTTTTCTGTGATATCATATCTTGTGTCATGTGTTATCTAATTTTATGATTGTTTCTATTATTGTTACATATCAAAAGAATGTATGATATGATTTCATATGCATAAAGAAAGATGAACAGATAGATAAGTTAAATTACAAACTAATGAATAAGGGTTAATGGGATAACCAAGAAAATTTTTAGAGGTACTGATTCACCCCTCCCCACTCAGTACAAATCATCTCAATATAGTTCCAACACATGGTTATATGCTATGCATGTTGTTCCTTTACCACTTCATCACAAAGTGAAGTTCATATATAACAACATCATGTATACCCTTCTTTCTCATGATAAAATCCAAAATTTCTTACAAACTAAATATGATTCTCCTTCTATTCCTACACCGTTTATTCAAAAAATATCTTATTCTAAAGATAATTCTTCTCCTATAAGTTCCCTTTTAGATGATTATTTAGGGTCATTAGACTTTACACCATATTTTGTGGGTGAATACAAACTTTCTAATTTTAACACGTGACCCTTCAAAGGACCTAGTGTGTCATTTGTCCAACCTGATTCTAAAAAAAATTAAACTCATAATCTCAAACATGTCTTAGGATGTGTGAAACATTAAAGCTTTAAGATTTATGATAAACCTATGGAAGCGAAATGTTTCAAATCTCCTCCTTTGTCAATATGCCCCCCTTTACCATCTAACATTTCTTCTATACCTAGCTTGAATCAAGAAATCATTTTGCCTTAATTTCTTTGTGCTAAGTTGATTACTCGACCTAAATGAAAAAAAAAGCATGTTCAAACTTTTGTGAATCTCCTTTTTGCATGTATCATCAATATCATGACCACTCTACTAGTGAATGCCAATATTTTCATTAAAAAATTTAGAAACTCATTGATTATGATATCACTCACATAATGTGTCACAATGAGTTACCTTTCAATTCCAATTTCCTTAAATAACATTTAAGTTCCTATTATGTTTCTCCACATTATGTGACATTATTATCCTTTGGGGGTTCATTGTCATGCATGGTGGTACAATTTTTAGGTGCAATCATAATTTATGAGCAACATAATAGTCCTTCTTAATATTATTATTGTCTCTGAACTTGGGGGAAAGGGTAGTATTTTCAATATCTCTCATCCTTCTCTTAAGGATCCACTTTTCCTCTGGTTAAGAGATATTTGTCTATTATGTGATATCCAATCTTTCATAGAATTGTTTTATTATATTAGGAATTCTCTCTTATATAATAGATATGGATCCTTGATCATAACCTCTTCTTTTTTCACAATTGAACATCCTAGGTAAAAAATCCCTTACTTTGGGGACTTAAAGTGCATCATTCTTCCTTGATAATCCCTTTACCTAGCAATGGGGAAGGTGTGAATTCTTCCCTTCTTGTTCCACATCTCTTTTTCAACATCCTTCAAAAGTATCCTTTTTACACTTCTTTCATGGTATCTCTTTGTATTCATACCTTCCTTGACCTCATAAGAGCTCTGACCTCTTTGGCTTGGACTAGATGTTGCTTGTGGAATACGTCCTTTGTGTTAAAGGTTCTTTATCCATATTTATCTTTTCCTTAAGATGTTAAAATATTATTCTTTTTCCATCTTAAGGGGAGACATATATGAATTTTTTATTGCAAAAAAATTGTTTACTTTAAGAAATTTAGGTAGAGTATACTAGCATAATACAACTTTCTAGGGCCATATCACTCTCCTTTATACATTTTTGGCAGATTTCCTTGAATACAATACTTTCCTTGGTTATCCTTATAATTGGTTGTGTTAGGATTAAGAAATACTGAGAGGGGGGGGGAGGTGAATGAGTATTGCAACACCTTTTATTAGACTTACAATTCAAACTTAACCATGCAATAACTAAAATGAGAAAAAACCTATACATAAAGTAAATAAATCATAACACCATATTTGTTCTTGAGGAAACCCTGGCCAAAGGGAAAATCACGGTAGGGATGGAACTCAAAAATTATGCAATAAGAGTATAATGTCCCGGTTAGGAGACCTAGCCCTATTAGGAATTGAATATTATATTTATTACAAATCCCTATTAATGGATAAAACCTATTAGGGGTGATGCAATGGAGCTCACTGCTCTACAAGTACTCACTATCCAGATTACAAAGAGAAGTTTTACAATAGGAAAAATGAATTGTATTAGCATCTTCTATGCCAAATAAATTTCAGTTGAATCTCGCAACAATAATCACAAAATCTCCACTTATTTTGATATTATCCATCTATACTCCTCCATAATACGATTTTCATCCCAAAAGGTTCACATATATATAGCCGATCAATTTTATTTCTCAATTGGCTCACTATTTCTTCAACAAAATGTGTACCCAAACTTGTCCTATAATAAGATAAAAAACATGCGACCATTCATCCACCAAGATAGGTGATGACATATCATAAACCAAAAATTAGATAAAAAACTAACTGAAGTTGAGTCCCAAAACATCACGTCCATTCACATACCCTGTTTACATTGTTCACTGTACTCGCATGACTTCACCAACTTGTAACTTTTTCCAGACATAATCAAAATTCCAGCGACCATAAAAAAAGTTTTAGTATACTCCATACATCATACATTCAAGCTCACATGTCATCATGATGTGTATCCTATGCTCACCAATCAGAACAAGTTGACTGTACCCTGTTAATTGTCTTCTAGACTTAGGCATTTTTCACTAGAAGAGTATCCAAAAGTTGTCTGTACATCAAGAAACCATACTAGTAGACTGTGTTTCCATAAATGACAACATATACATTATATACTAGCCACTTGATAATGATCTCCCCCTTTAACATTAATGGAAAAATTTGGTGAAAAATGACTAAGTGTCCAATGCCAAGAAAAAAAATCTATGCCAAAATATTCTATGTATTCACACGCATATATATTGAATTTTTCACCTAAAATACTCCCCCTTTGACATCATCGACAAAGGTAACTATACATATATCAAAATTTTACAGTCCATACCATCAAACCAAACAAAGTATGTCTTGGAAATTGGTTTCCAAGGTCTTTACATCAATCTCCCATGTCTTCTTAAATGTTTGGGAAACATGGATTGATCTACTCATTTAAAATGAAGAGATCTCTACGTTCTTCAGCTCTATAGGTGCAAGTCTAGTGCAAGACTTCTTCGCCAGTTCCAAATACCCCTAGTTTTTCTCAAAAATAGATAGTTTAGGAGTTATTAAACTCCTTAACTCTGAGAACCTCTTGGGTAATCTATGTTTCTCTATCTCTAGCACAATGATCTTATAAAAAATTATTGACACTTCTTTGTCAAACTTAGAAACATACTGTATGTATGACTCACAGTCTTTTTCCATGGTATCCAACTTCTTTTCACTATTAAGAAAATGCCCACAATGTTTTGAAAATGTCTGATAGAATTGATGCAAATGATATATAATTTATTTCCATGACTAATGTAGGATTTAATTATTTTAATATAATAGTCCAAGAAATTCATATCCCAAGAGATTGACTTGCATACCTCAATCAGTTTCTTCTCCATGTATTCTTTCTCAGCCTTCACTGCTGCGGCCTTCTCCAAGAAGGTGATATGTGTATCAAAGTCATCTAAGAATTTGTTTAGATTGTCTTCAGATTCACTTCCTTGAAAAATTAGATGCATGGACAAGATCTTGTTCACCATTTCTACTGCCCTATCCAACACCTTAGCTTTCTTGTCAGTCCTTTATTCAGATCTTTCTTTTTCTTTAGCAAAGGCCATCAATGATAGTTTTATGAGATCATCCTCATCCATTTCATCAAAATTAGTCATTGTAAGCTTCTTTCCACTTCCACTTTCCAACAATGGTTTTCTAGGAGGTGAAAGAGAAATCCGTTCAAGGACTTTTATCTGATCCTTTATCTTATTCTATTCTATAGTCTATGTTATTTCAATCTTAACCTCCTCCAATTTAGTCTCCATTCCCATAGTACTATCCTTTACTGCTTTCATGACCTTATTAGTTACCTTGTTACGCTCCTCAATCGGGTTAGAGAATTTATCAAAAAATTCCAAAGCCTCAAGAGTGGTTTTCTCAAAGGGGTCCTTCTCTCATAAGGTTGTATCCAAGGTAATACCAACTCCTTCAATGAAGAAGTTAGGTTGCTGCACAGTGCTAAATAATTGATCATTTCCTTCATCTTCTTTACATTTTTCCTTTACAACTCTAGCATATTTTGGTGACTCTCCAATCCTAATGCCCTTAGGATTTTCTACTAGAGGGGTAGGCTTTAGTGGTTCTATTCCTTCATCAAGCAATACCTTGTTGTTAGTAATAACTAAGAGGGGGGGGTGAATCAGTGGCCTCAAAAATTAATCCTTAAATCAACCCTTAAAACTTATAACCACAAATTATGCCTCTAGTTATCTTCTGTCCTACAAGATGAATGCCTTAAAATACTTATATCAAATTACTACTTGTTGGAATGCTTTGTAAATCCTTCTTTTGTATCTTTACTGATAAGCAGTCTTTCAATTTACTGAAACACAGTAAATAGCTAGTGTATACCGATCAATCTAGAGTTACTTATGTATAATGAAAAAAAATAAAGAAATGAATCATAAACACATACCACATGGATTTTTAACGTGAAAAACCTGTTAAGGGAAAAACCACTAGGACTGGTACCCGAAATTTTCACTCTTTTGAAGTGAGCTTGGTTAAGAGCCAACCCTGTTAAAGGTTACAAACACACTGTTAGGTGTGACCTTGTTAGAGGATTTAGAAAGATAGTTTGTCACTTAGTATCTGGCATCTAATGCTACCATCCTTGATCAAACACTCACTTGGTTTGTCAATAGGTATTAGGCATATCCAATGTTACTTTGTATGATCAAACTTTTTGATACTCCTTGGGATGTATCTCAATTGTAGAAGACTGTTAAGTCCTGCTCGGTTAAGAGAATTGATGATTCAATGGTTAAAATGAAACAATAAAGTGATTTGTTCACACATACAAATTGAATTACAGATTTTAGATCTATTGTAAGTGCATTACCTCTCTAATCATTATAATCAATTCAATACCTTTTCTCCACACTGTTCTACTCTTTGATTCTATTTCACTATTCATTGGTGTCTGCCGAATCTAGCTCTTTCCTCTAGCTTGTTGATCAGGACTGGATGAAGAATTTCTTCTCCTTTAGAATTTCTTTAGCATCTTTCCTCTTTTCTCCTTTTTCTCTTCTTCTCCCAAATTCGTAATGAATTAGGTTGTCTCTTAAATAGACATGATTTCACCATTTCTTGGCTTTCTTGTTATTGGCGTGTTCCACAATTCTTGCCAATTAGATTTAAATAAAAAATCTAGTTTTATCTCATTGAGATCTTCTTGCTAACTAGACAAATCAGCTTTAAATCATTTACTTATCTCCAACTTTATCTTGATGATTAAAACAATGATAAGTACTAGTTATGTTATGCCCTGCCAGGGAACCTAGGAGGACAAGCCAACTATCTACTGGAGATGTGAATATATGTATTTTTTAAATGAAATATTACTACTAATTTAAGTCCTCACAGGTTCTCTAACAACGCTAGAAACATAATCTAGTCTATTCATTTACCCATAATAGTTTTCCACAACCATACATCAAGAGATAGCACATTCATTCATAAATACATTATTTCATACTAAGTTGAAGACCATTTCTTGGATACCAAAAAGTAATTAAATATAGGTGAATAAATACCCTAAACAATTATCTTTTCATATTGATAAAATATAATATTTTCCCTTTCCTTTTTCCTAGATCTACCCATTCCCTTATACATTGCTTTGAATTACATTGATATACATCATATAATCATATCCAATGATTTACAAGAAATTTCTTTTACAAGAATGCACATGCATAAGAACATCTTTACATATACAATAAGAAGTCTTCAAAACTGATAATCCAGAAGGAACAGGAGCCAAGAACATCCATCTGACCACGAACAGTACCTCAATATAATAAAGACTAACCACCCAACCACATGGATCCAAAAAGAGTCCACTCCCCCGTGCTAGGAGACAGAGACCAAGGTCCACGCAAGAAGGTAACAACTAGGATACTCCTAAGGTAATGATAGCCTTTCCCAAAACATCACACAACTAAAAACACAAGAAGATCAAAAAGACATAAAGCACATTGGTAGGAACTCTAAGACATCTTAGGTGAGTTTCATCGCATATCTCTCACCCCTTGGGTTTCCCTGCTCAACCACTCTGGGCCCCGGCCCCCAAGTAGGTACATGTAGAACCAAACATCTCTCATAGGGATGAGACTATTTGATTATACTATCACAATAGTACCTTCTCCCACTCCCATCCATAGCCTTTACTAGCACTACCAGCATGGGAAAGGCTTATCTTAGTTAATGTGTAATTCCCTTCCCATAAATTATTATTGTTATCATTGGATTAAACAACTCCACAGTGGGTTGTCTTGGTACTAGCCACTTAGGGCCCCGACCCCCATTGTGAGTCACTCACATAGTGTTCCTAGGTTTCTTACCTTTATAAAACATCAAAAGGGCATAAGAGACCACATAATAATCCATAGGAAGACCTAATAATGTCACAACATCAAATAGACAAGTTTAGGGAAGCACTAGTTGTCCTGAATCCTTTGGACAACCCTAAACTGCAATCGAGTACACAAATACATAAAACACATGCACATTGCATAAAATGCATCACAGGGGATTCTCAACAACATAATAACATCATGAAACTCATAAATACATAAATTATAACATCTTAACATCACTAGATTGGGTTTAGGAGATCATTGATTGTCCCTAGTCCACTGGACATTCCTAAACCCTAATCCAGCATACAAGAAGATAGATAACACATAAAAAGACATCAAAATGCACCAATCATCAAGTATTATTCAAAACCATATTACTAGTTCCTTTTTGGTACCAACTCAAACCACAAAACATCATAACAAGATCATAATGCAGAAACATGCTGATTCCTGAAATTGGCTAAGTCTGAAATCTCCTAAAACCTTCAAAATCTAGAATCTTTATCTGAACTCCTAGGAGGCTGAAACCACTCTCAAACATCCTAGAAGGTATTATATAAAATTTAACTTAAATTATAAGGAATTAAAAGTATGTAGCTTATACTTAAATGTTACATTTTATGTTCTGCC
Organism: Thuja plicata; assembly: GCA_018584345.1. Lineage (NCBI taxonomy): Eukaryota > Viridiplantae > Streptophyta > Pinopsida > Cupressales > Cupressaceae > Thuja > Thuja plicata. The sequence continues at coordinate 2,224,684 of MU226072.1, forward strand.
CTAAGGCTGAAATCGGACAGAGAGCACCCTAACCCTAATTAGGGTTCCCAAAATTATCCAAAACTCTAGAGAGGGTTCCAAAAGATCCTAAACATAATAAAATATTAAAAATAAGTGTCCTACAAGTTTACACACCCCATAGGGTCAACCCCAGGTTAAAATGACACCTTAAGCCCTTTTGGAAACCCTAAAAACCAATCTGGAAGAGTCCTACACAGGTGGAACCCTAAGCTACATAGGTGGTGACCTAAGTTGTGCAGGTGGTGACCTAATCTATTTAGGTGGTACAACCTACATAGGTGGTGCTTCCTATGTAGGTGGTCATGTATCCTACACAGGTGGTACCCAGTTCTGCGCAGGTGGTCAGGACCTGTACATCCTCTGGACAACAACCTTTAGATTTGACCTTCCGGGTAAAATTGGATAAGATGGAGGCCTAGAAGGAAGAATTAGAGAGATACCCAGTTGGTATTCCTTAGTTTTCCTTCCAACCAATCCCTCAAACCCATCTACCCTTATGGTAAATCTGCTTAGTTCCTGTCCGAAAGTGCAAGGTGCAGAAAGGTGACCACCAAAAGATAAAGTTCTAACCAAGAAGGTAGTCTGCATAATATCTACAGAATGAGGTTCTATCTAGAAGAAAATACATTCTAAGGTGGAAATACATAGAGAAGAACAAATATACAATATTCCATAAACTAAATTCATTACCAGGTATACTTTCATTATTGCATTCATACGAGATAGCATAAACATCTGAATAATCACAGAGGAATTCCATTGTTCATACAACTATAGAAGACAGTAAACAATCATATCAAACATATCAATCTAATAAATAGGATTCTCTTTTTTAGGTAGAGCCTACCTGGAGACCTATGGAGAAACCTTTGATGCAATCCAATTCTATTCCCGCCAAGCCTATGCTCCTCCAGCCTTCTAACCAATCGTATTCTCTCCCAATATTTCCCTTAATCCTTCTAATAGTTTTCAGATGTATATAGTTCTCTGAATATAATTTCTTCTCCCTTTCTCCTAACTCCTTACTTTCTATATTCCCTTACCATAAATACATTACACGATTGGTTGCATGGGAAGTTTCAACTGATGCAACCATCCATAACTATTTTCTGGCTTTTAGTTTTAAACATAATAGTCTTTAGATAATTTTTATGAATAGGTAGTTTCCCGAGAAATCTTTAGTTAAATTACTTCCTTAGTTACTCTATGTTTTAATTCATGCTTAGGTAAATTATTTTATTTTATTATTTCTTTCACCTTAGATGAAGACTAGTAACCTCTTTTAAAGGAATAATTATAGATCTAATTATAATTTCACATAATAGTTTAAAAATAAAGAGGCACATAAATAAACACACACACATATATTAACACATTTATATAAGCCTATTTATATAACCATATATATAGACATATGCATATGTGTGCACCCATATGCCTATGTTTATATATATATATATATATATATATATCCATGAAAATATTATTATAAAACATACATTAATGAATACACTTGACAAGCTTATTACCATGCATTTAATTCCATAATACCATCAAATTATAACTAACCGATAGTCCAACCACAAACAATATTCACCTAGTCCTAGGGACTATAATGAATATCCACAATAAATAAAACCCAAGCAACCAAAATCGGACATCAATCCATAATCAAAGGACAAATCCAAAAAAACCCAACCCGGGAGCAGGGATCAGAGCTAGGCTTAGTCTTGCGGGACCAGGTACTGTCTATGTAACAACAACAATGATCAAGGATTTTGGGGCATGTTCAGACCTGTGAAGCCAGTGAAGTCGATGCCCAACACCTGTAAGCCTGCATCACCGAGAAGAAATACATGTGCCTTGATATACATATTAAAGAAGACATTGCAGACAGATGATCGGGATCGATACATTGTGTGGACCTCATCTATGTGAGTAACTACTCTATGTGGTAAAATTGGCCTTGTTATTCAGCCATACACTTCAACATAGTCCTTGTTCATCAGCCACACACAGAAGTGAATATGAATTATTCATCTTGCATGCCTATATGATTCAACCTGTTGCCTTCTATCTAGACGGGGTTTCGAAATAGCTCTCAGAATGAGAGTCTCACAACCATAGACCAATCTAAGAATGAAGGATTTTTCTCCATGAATGCAATGCAAATGCAAGATTATTCTAAGATTTGAAAGATGCAAGATTAATCTAAGACATGATTTCAATGCAATTATTCTAAGAAATTGAAATTATTCTATTGCAAATGAAAGATTTTAACTAGAAATGGGATGATAAAGTGTAGCAACAATTCAGTATTCTAATAATGCATAAAAATGACTAGGGTTTTGAATGAGGAATGGGAGTTCTTTTATAGACTCAGAGGTGATCAGAATAGAAAGTTTCCTTCTTGAAATAAAACAGATAGAAAAGCCAGTTTAAAATAGAAAGCTTTCTTTAAAAGAAAACAATAAATTGTTTTCCCTTTTCTTTAACTATTTTCTTTCTGTGATTTTAACTATTTTATTTATGATTTTAACTGTTTTCTTTCTCTTTAAAGTACAATTAATTTAAAACTTCTATTTATGAACTGAAGAGAAGATTTTTGAGAGAATATTTAATTAAATAAATAAAGTATGACCTCATAAATCTGTTTTTCTCAATTATTTGAATAATTAAATTCAATTTTTGAAATGAGGATATTTATTTAATAATTAAATATTATTTAATTCCTTTTCATGTGTTTTAGCTAAAAGGGGTGAATTTAATGTAATTAAAGTGCTATGACTTTATAATTAAATTAATTTGATCATAAGGTTTGTTTAGGCAATTGATGTTTAGGAATTAAATATAATGTATGATTAATGCAGATTTAGGATTTTCGGCAATTGACACTCAGGTCGAGTAGAGTCAGTCAAAACTTAGAATTGCCTAGTATAATAGGAATTTGATGATTCAAAAGAATAACAAATGCAACAAAATTGGTTAGGGTTGCAAGATGCCAATTTTGGGGTGTTACAACTATGACTTCATCCAGAATCATGAAAACACATCATGTATATAGGCACACACACACACAAGGAATGTAACATGAGGGTTATAATCTTGAGAATTGGGTTAGTCAATAATCAATACTAATAATAACTCATCATAATCATAATAAATGTCCTAAATCATTAAGTGACATACAAGATTCATCGAAAGTAACTTTAATAGAAGAATATATCTATATCCATCCAACACATATCACATAACATCCTAAGTGTGTTCAGAAAGGTATTGAAGGTCCTTTATACATACATAGGGGCAAACACATACATAAATGATACCTTTAGACAATATGTCTGATATTAGAATTCTTAGGTACAAGCTGACAAAATCATTATAAACAGCTTTATAGGAAAACAAGTATTAAGCTATAAGGAAACATCTAAAGATCTTACTTCATTCAAAAAATTGTATTAGGGTTAGAGGGGTATTACAAGTTAACTTGATATATAGCTCTTGACAACTAAGCATTTTGTCATTTCTGAACTCTCTGTTCTGTCGGTCAACACTTCAGTTAGTCATCGATGATAACTAACTATTTTGTCAATGTGACTTCAATTGTCTTTGGGAACTCTGTCCATCGGGAAACACTGTAATTCTGTCTATCGGGTTACACTGTGATTTTTCTCATCGGGCAACACTGTGACTTTTCTCGTCAGTAATGCTATGCATTTGCTCATCGGGTAACACTATGACTTTGCTCTTTTACTCTGACCATTGGTGTGCACTCTGTTGGTGTATACAATCACTTTGTGAATACTTGACTTATATGCATTACTGATAGCATAGCCTTGATCCATTGGTTCTTTGAAGTCTTTGACAATATTTTCATGACCATACAGATTATATCAAGTTGACATCAATGAAAATACAATACATTAATTGATTTAATGCCTTGCATGATCATCAACTTAACATCTTCAAACATTCAATTAGTTACATGTCATCAATCTCTTCCTTTGGCATTGATGGCAACATACTACATTATCATACTATACTATTACTAATACAATATGAAATATACAATTTCATCAAGCTTTCCTAATGTAACTATTACAAGTGTTTGGCTTTCAGTAAGCTCAAATAGCTTAGATTTGATTCTTACAGCTTTCTTTCTGTCTTCAATCCCTTCACTAGATAGATGTAGAATCTTTCTTTCTCTGATGTGATGTATTCTCTCCCTGTGTCAAATTCTCTCCCTTTGACTATTCTCTATTCTTTTGATGTCTCTTGTCATCAATTCTTTTCCTTTGCATCTACTCTCCCTTTCTGATTACATCTCTCCCTTTGGATATAATCTCTCCTTGATGGATATAATCTCTCCCTAATATAATCTCTCCTTGAGTGATAATGGATAATATCTCCCTTTGAAAGCAATGCCAAAAAAACTTTTGACAGTAATGTCAAACAATCCTATCCATAATATATTCCTTGAATTTCCCAATCCATCGACAATAACTCTTTTGCTCGGAGTAAATAAATACCTTGCTATGTATAGATTTATCTTTGAATTCCATCTCTCTTCTTGCATCAACATGAATGATATTATGATAATATTTAGGCTGATGCAACCTTCTAGTCATCTTACTAACCAGTAGACAAGGGTTTGACCCTTAGTCTCTTTCTCAAGTACTCAAATGCATCTTTGGGCAGTGGCTTGGTGAAGATATTGGCTAATTTTTCCTTTGATTACACATACTCAAGTATCACCTCCTTTACTTGAACTTTTTCTCTCAAATAATGATACTTGATGAAAATATGCTTTGTTTTAGCATGCATGATTGGATTCTTGGAAATGTTTATTGCACTGGTATTATCACAATAGATAATTGCTGGTTCAAGAATTTGCATATGCATACCTTCCAATAACTGTTTGGTCCATGCAATATTTGAGAATTTTTTAGCAGCAACATCATACTCTGCTTCTATAGTAGATTGAGAGATGCATCCTTGCTTCTTGCTGATCCATATGACAAGTTTGTCACCCATAAAGAATGCTCCTCCAGTTGTGCTCTTTCAGTCATCAATGTTTCTATCCCAATTAGTGTCGGTAAATACCTTAAGTTCAAATTTTCCTTCTCTTCTATACCATAATCCATATTCCTTGGTATTCTTCTAATATCTTAGGATTCTTTTCACAATGGTCATATGTGATTCCCTGGGATTAGTAGAAAATCTTGCAACTAATCCTACTGCATGTGCAATATCTGGTCTAGTATGTAAAACATACGTGAGTTTGCCAATCACTGATCTATACAAAGTTTGATTTACCTATGATGACTTGTCCTCCATTTTCAGCTTACATCTAGTTTCCATTGGTGTTCCAACTGGCTTGGAATCTTCCATTTTGAATATTTTTAGCACTTCCTTGATGTACTTAGATTGTGTAATAAAAATACCTTCATCTTGTTGCATGATCTGCAGACCAAGAAAAAACTTGATCTCTCCAAACATATACATCTAAAATTATTTACTCATTTTATTTGCAAATGATTTCCATAGCATATTATTGCTTCCAAATATGATGTCATTAACAAACATTTTAGAAATCAAAATGTTAGCATCAGTATCTTCCTTCAAATAAAGATTATTGTTTTCACTAGTCCTTACAAATCCAATTCTTATGAGATAGGAATGAAGTCTTTCATACTAGGCTCTTGGTGCTTGTTTCAATCCATACAAGGCTTTGTGTAGTCTACATACCATGTTCCTCTTTTCTGGATCAACAAACCCTTCTGGTTCCTCAATGTATACCTCTTCCTCAAGTATTCCATTTAGGAATGCAGACTTGACATCCATTTGGTATACCTTGAATCCTTTATATACAACATAAGCAACTAATATTCTTACTCCTTCTAGCCTAGAAACGGGTGCAAAGGTATCTCCATAGTCAATCCCTTCTTCTTGTGCATACCCCTTGCAAACTAGTCTTGCTTTATTTCTGGTGACTTCTCCATTCTCATTCAGTTTATTCCTGAATATCCATTTTGTACCGATGACATTATTGTCATCTCGTCTCGCTACAAGTGTCACTGTCTTGTTTTTCTCAATCTGCTCAATTTCCTCATTCATATCACTTATCCATTCATCATTATCAAGTGCAACATTAACATATTTTGGCTCAAAATCACAAATTAGACATCTTGTGTTTAGAGACTTACTTCTTGTTCTCATACCAACCTTCTTGTCTCCTATGATCTATTTTTGTGGATGGTTCCTTCTGACATATCTTGCAAGTATAGGTTCAACTCTTTGTCTATCATCTTGACCATCATTGTGTCCTTCATTCTGTTCTCCATCATTTGGTACATCATCTTGAGAAATATCTTGATTGTCAGTATTTATAGCCTGATGCTCGGGTGCAATGATCTATTTCTTGGGAGCTCTACATTGTTGGTCAGGTAGAGTGTTAGGCTCCTCATTGTAAATAAACCTTAAGTAGTCCTCTATTTATTTTGTGCTTTCCTTTCCATTCTTCTCTGCAAATTCATCTATCTTTACATTTGCACTTTCAACAATTTTGTTAGAGGCTTTATTGAGACATTTATAAGCCTTGCTCTTGGTGGAATGCCCTAGAAAGATACCTTCATCAGTCTTGCAGTCAATCTTTCCATTTCTATCATCTTTTAAGATATAACATTAACTACCAAAGATTTTGAAGTAACTTACATTGGGTGTGTGACCATACCAAAGATCATAGGGTGTCTTCTTGGTGTCTTTCTTCAACTGTAATCTGTTCAATGTGTAAACAACGATACTGAAAACTTCTCTCTAGAAGATTTGGGTGATGCCTTTCTCTATCATCACTGTCCTTGCACAATCAACAATGGATCTATTCTTTCTTTCAGAAATTCCATTTTGCTATGGTGTTCTTGGTGCAGAGACTTGTCTTTTGATTCCATTCTCATTGCAAACATCAGTGAATTCATCTAAAATAAATCCCCCTCCTCTATTTGATCTTAAGAATTTTAACTCCTTAACACTTTTTTTTTCAACCATTGCTTTGTACCATTTAAACATCTTAAATGCTTTTTATTTATCTTTTAGAAACATAACTGTCATCATTCTAGAAAATTCATCAACAAAGAGAATAAAATACTTATCTCCATAGTAGATCTTTGTCCTCATTGGTCCAAATAGATCTGTATGGACTAATTCTAGAATTGCATAAGATGTATGGGTTTTTCTTTTGAAACTAGACTTTGTCATCTTACCTTTTTGACAATTTTTGCACATGATGTTGTCGGGATTAGTCATCGTTGGTAAGCCTCTTACATTTCTCTTTTTTCTTATCTTTATCATGTCAAATTTCACATGACACAATTTTTTGTGCCACAACCATATGTATTTGTTTGTAGCTATTAAACAAGTCGTGTCAGTATCATTCAGATAGAATAAGTTACCTTTTGTCTGCTCACCGGTACCAATTAGATTTCCTGATTTATTGAAGATCTTTTCCTTCTTATTTTCAAATGCTACTCTATGACCTAAATTATTGAATTGAGAAACACTCAATAGATTATAATTCAATCCATTCACCCAATAAGAATTTTCACATTTTATCTAGTTATTCAACATTATGGTTCGTCTACCTTCAACTAGACATGGTGTATCATTACCCAATTTTACTAAACCACCATTATAGTATTCAAAAGTCTCAAACTTTTGCTTGTCACTGGTCATATGGTGAGTGCAGCCACTATCTATGATTCAGACATCATTTTTACTAACTTTAGATATGAGTGCAATTTCTACATACCTTTCTTCATCATCATTTGAATCATCTTTTACTGCCACAAACACCATCTTGACGTCTTCATCAGATTTAGTGTCAGTATCTTCATCTTTGCATTTAGCTAGGTAACTGGCCTTCTTTTCTTTTTCCTTGTAGTCTCAGGTATCTCTTCTTTCTAATTTTTGGTAGCTTTTGTAATCACCTCTGTCAGATTTCTTTTCAAACGATCTGTCATTACTTTTGTCATATTTTCTTCTGTTAGGACATCTTGCAGCAAAGTGTCAATCAATTTACAATTAAAATAAAGAAGTGGTAAGTTACCTTTGTATTTACCTTTGTCTCTCTGCATTCATCTAGCCATAAGTGCTTCAATTTCATCAAGATCTTCTTCTTCACTTTCACTATCACTATCTTTTCTCATAGTGTGTTTATGAATTGATTTACTTATTCTCATAGAAGTTTTGAATGCAAAGTCTATATTTGGTAAGACACTATTATCAAAGTTATTCATCTCAAATGAAATTAGTCTTCCAATCAAACTGTCTATAGTAACATTATTATTTTCTACTGCTCTCATTTATTGTATGGCAGATACTCTAATAGCATAATTATGAAGTAAGGTTCTTAGAATTTTACTTACCATTGTATCTTCTTCTAGTACACCTCCAACTCCTCAGATAGCATTGACTACCTCTTTGATTCTTGTGTTTTACTATGTGATGTTTTCACCTTCTTTCATTTTGAGATCATCAAAATTTCCTCTAAGGCTTTCTACCTTGGCTCTCAAAACATTTTTGTCACCACCATGTACAAGCATCAATTTGTCCCACATCTGCTTTGCAATCTTGCAGATTTTGACATCTTCAAATTCAACATTGGAGAGTGAGGAAGCAATCTCTATCATTAGGCAGTTGTGTTCATTCTTCTCTCTCATTTTTTCAATTGTGGGTGCACCTGTGGGAAACACATATTTAGTATCTAAGTATTGAGTAACATCATTTCCAATACCTGATAAGTGGAGTCTTATTCTGCTCTGCCATGAAGAAAAATTATCTTTGTTCAACTTGGGCACATCTCGTATGTTCATCTTGTGATCTTTAGCTTAGGTCTTGAAACCTTCCTTCTAAGCACACAAGCTCTAATACCAAATGTTAGTAATAAATGAGGGGGGGGGGGGGGANGGGGGGGGGGTGAATCAGTGGCCTCAAAAATTAATCCTTAAATAAACCCTTAAAATTTATAACCACAAATTATGCCTCTAGATATCTTTTGTCCTACAAGATTAATGCCTTGAAATACTTATATCAAATTACTACTTGTCGAAATGCTTTTCAAATCCTTCTTTTGTATCTTTACCAATATGCAGTCTTTCAATTTATCGAAACACAGTAAATAGCTAGTGTATACCGATCAATCTAGAGTTACTTATGTATAATGCAAAACAATAAAGAAATGAATCATAAACACATAACACATGGATTTTTAATGTGGAAACCCTGTTAAGGGAAAAACCACTGGGACTGGTACCCCAAATTTTCACTCTTCTGAAGTGAGCTCAGTTAAGAGCCAACCCTGTTAAAGGTTACAAACACACTGTTAGGTGTGACCTTGTTAGAGGATTTAGAAAGATAGTTTGTCACTTAGTATCTAGCATCTAATGCTACCATCCTTGATCAAACACTCACTTGGCCTATCAATAGGTATCAGGCATATCCAATGCTACTTTGTATGATCAAACTTTTTGATACTCCTTGGGATGTATCTCAATTGTAGAAGACTGTTAAGTCCTACTTGGTTAAGAGACTTGATGCTTCAATGGTTAAACTGAAATAATAAAGTGATCTATTCACACATACAACTTGAATTGTAGATTTTTAGATCTATTGTAAGTGCATTACCTCTCTGATCATTATAATCAATTCAATACCTTTGCTCCACACTGTTATGCTTTGTGATTCTTTTTCACTATTCATTGGTGTCTTCCAAATCTAGCTCTTTCCTCTAGCTTGTTGATCAGGACTGAATGAAGACTTTCTTCTCCTTCAAAATCTCTTTAGCATCTTTCCTCTTTTCTCCTTTTTCTCTTCTTCTCCCAAATTCATAATGAATTAGGTTGTCTCTTAAATAGACACGTTTTCACCATTTCTTTTCTTTCTTGATCTTGGTGTGTTCCACAATTATTTCCAATTAGATTTAAAGAAAAACTCTATTTTTATCTCATTGAGATCTTCTTTCCAACTAGAAAAATCAGCTTTAAATCAATTACTTATCTCCGGCTTTATCTTGATGATTAAAACAATGATAAGTATCAGTTAACTCTATATATAGCTCTTGATAGCTAAGAATTTTTTCATTTTTGAACTCTCTATTCTTTCATTCAACACTTCAGTTAGTCATCAGTGATAACTAATTGTTCCGTCGGTGTGACTTCAGTTGTCTTTGGGAACTCCGTCCATCGGGCAACACTGTAATTCTATCTGTCAGGTTACACTGTGCTTTTGGTCTTCGGGAAACACTGTGACTTTTCTCGTTGATAATGCTATGCATTTGCTTGTCGGGTAACACTATGAATTTTCTCTTTTACTATGACCGTCAGTGTGCACTCCATCGGTGTATACAGTCACTTTGTGAATACTTGACTTATATGCATTACTGATAGCACAACCTTGATTCATTATTTATTTGAAGTCTTTGGAAATATTTCCATGACCATATAGATTATATCAAGTTGACATAAATGAAAATACAATACATTAACTAATTTAATTCCTTGCATGATCATCAACTTAACATCTTCAAACATTCAGTCAGTTACATGTCATCACTTGTCTATTGCCTTAAGGTTTTCTTCACCTATCTCATCATACTTCCTTGCCATGATTTTGATGAGTTTGTTCTTTGTTCTTAGCAAGGGCTTTTCCTTCTTTAATATCTTATCTATCTCTTTAAAATAAATAACATGGTACATGCACTCTATAGTCTAAATATGAATCTTATCATCCTCCACTAAGGCTATTTTCTTTCTTTCTTCCAATCCATCAAAAACATCCTTAGGGATATTGCCTTCAAGTTCAATTAGGTTTTTCTTGAAGACAAACATGTGATCTATAAAATTTCCTCAATCTTAGGGCTGTCCTTATCCTCATATATGTCATAATACTTAGGAGTTTGATTAAGCTTCCCTTGCTTTACTATAATTTTCTCTGACTGAATTAATTTAGGTTTCCACAAATATATTTCAGGGGCTTTCTCAACCTCTTTGTGAGCTAGTTATGTAGCCTTCTCTATTTTATTCTCCGTTACTTTCTCTTCTTTCTTTTGTTTCTTGGTAGGATAATCATCCTTGGGTGGAGTAACCAAGGACTTCTTTTTGGTTTCTGGTCCATATGACATAATGTTTGTCCTAGAGGACCTAGCTGTCCTTGCAAGTGTTTCTTTCTCCTTCTCTACCTTGAGTATTTAAATCCTCTGTGAAGTTCTCTGGGAGAGGTAGGACTCACATCATGTTCTGTGACCACTGCAAGAGGTGAATCATATATGTCTAAAAATTCTACAGTCTGAAGGGGTGCAGGATCTAAGTTCGCCTATCCATTAGTCTTCTTTGCAAATTTTTTCCTTAGTACTTCCATCTATTCCATAGATATCCCTTCTCCTTCCGCAAATTTATCCACATGTTTTTCTATCTTTCTCTTCCTCTCACCTCTAGTGAGCTCATTTATTACTTTTACATATTTCTCTTTATATGTACCTCATCTTTCCTCAATAGTATCAACCTTGGCTTCTAACACATAATCAACATGAAGTGTAAGTACGTTAGCACTTACCTCATATCCCATGGGGGACACCATCTAAATCTAGGCTCAAAAACCTCAAAATAAGTGCAGTTAGTCTCAACCATGAAACATATAGCATCCTTGTACTTATCCACAATATGCCTGGGGATTCTCATTCTTTGTTTCATATTTCTCTGGAAAACCTTAAACATAAAAAAAAATTCACCATCTACCAAATTCTTATCTTGTCTCTTATATGATTTTATGATCTAGACAACAGTTGGTTCATCCCCTCTCCAAGCACAAATGTGCATTCCAGGGAAATCATGCATGATATGAAATAATAAGTGTAAAATCAGAGACCCAAACCTGAACGGTTTAGACTTATATATCCCTTTTGATCTACCATATTTTTTATAATAACTATAGTATAAGTATTTCATTGAGATCATATTGCTCATTCTCTATAATCATTTTATAAGCCATCATGATTACGCCTGCTAAAACTGAGTTAATTCTGCTACTGAATTGCAATTTGTAACCAAGAATCATGACCACTAATATTACATCTTTTTTCTTTATGTCTACTATGGTCATGGCTTTCTTGTATACTTTATACTCTATTAGGGCTTCTACCTCCTTCTTTATATTCTTTTTCGTAGTAGGTATTTTTCCTACGTTACCAAATCTAGTCACCAAATGAATAATTTCTCTAGTTATCTTAATAGGCTTGTCTCCAATCTAGAAGAATTGATCATGTATTCTATTAAGGATAGTTTTGATCCATTCTGGCTCATCAAACTCATGAAACTCTATCATCTATGTTATATTTAGGTTTTCTAGCTTCACGGAAGCTGGTTTGAATGTCCCATCATCATTCAACATGTCATTCATTTTTTTATATATATCCGAATCTCCAATTGTCTCTAACTCTTAATGAATGTATTCCCTTATGTCCTCAACATGCAAAACACCATGTGGGGTTTGTGAAAATGCACCCTTAGGGTTATCTTCCATTGATATAAAAGGGTGTTTCTTAAATTTTAACCTAGGTCTTTCTTTGACATCAAATAATTGTGAGACGTCCATGGTTTCTAGTTGTAAAGATCAAGTTAAAGCTCGCAAGAGATCTAAATAACTTTAGTACCAAAGTAGAATTATCTTTTGACGTGATCTCTTGAATTTGTCTGAGCTCCTTCCAATTCCACTCTCTATTCTTCACAATGGCTTGAATGATGCTCAAAATGACCAATTAATCTTACTTAAAGCTTACAATGTATCATTCAGACACAAATCCCAATGTACTTCATAAATCTATTTCCTTTCTAGTTAACCACTAATACATTTGGCATCGTTTTGCGACGGCTATGTGTCGTAATTACGACATCCATGTGTCGCCATTGCGACAGTTGTAGACGTCGCTCATTTTTAGTCACAAATTACGACGTCTGTCATCACCCGTCGCAATTACGACAGATATCCGTCGCTATACTGCCACTTTATTCTGGCATCATCTGGCCATAATTCTTGTGGAATGC
>MU226072.1:2237898-2292063 GCA_018584345.1 Thuja plicata
TGACCTTGAGGTCCTTCACAGTCTGCCAATTCTGAGTGAGTTGATCAGGGAGCCAGACTTTGTGAAGCCGTAAAGCGTCGGCTGGAAGGGAGAGAGAGGGAGCAGAGTTCTTCGCCGAGCTAGAGAGAGGGAGCAGAGTTCTTTGAGGGAGGGAAGTCCCTTAATTCCCATGCGCGAGTACAGACTATAACAAATGAGCAATGTTTTCCTTTTTTTTTCTCTTATATCCCGCTTCCGTCGCAATTGCGACGTCGTCGGGCTATAATTGAAAAAAAAAAGCCAAAAACACATTGCATTTTCCTGCCGTCACAAATTGACGTCGCAAATTGACCCCTAATGTATTAGTGAACTATCATATTTTAGGCAATCAAACAATGTGACCTTACGGATCATGCCGACACCGATATATTTTTTACATACATCCCTACACCTGTATCTAAGCTTGCATTAACTCATTATTTATATAATGGACTAGATAATTTACTGCTATATTTCTCCAAATCTCCCCCTAAGGCCATGTTTGGCCATTTATATTGATGTGGCAATGGTAACATTAGGAAAATATCTAGTAGAATATACTTACTCTCCCTGATCCTTAGACTCACTCTGATTCTTTTATTTCCTTATCTTATCACTATCCTTGTTTCCTTCTTTTACAAAACATTGGTTGAACTCATCCATGTATTTTTTCATCCTCTTTCCAACATCACCAATATTCTTATTTATAACTATAGGTGGTCTTCTATTGTTGAAAAATCTACTATACTTGCAAAAATTTGCTATGTGTCCTTGATTGGTGTATTTGAAACATGTGACATCTGGTTTGTTTTGATTAACCCAGAATCTGCAATTTCTTTCAATGTGCCCAAAATTTTTGCATTTGAAACACATGACCTGTAGATGTAGCATTCTTATTTCCACTAGGTTGATTGATGTAATATTTTCTATTCCATGAATGATTTGGTTTTCTTCATTTTGCCTTTTTGTGCCCATATGCATAACAATTGAAACAATAACCAGAGAAGAGTTTTTAAGGGCTCTTACCTCTGCAATATTTCTTCATGTGACCAATTTTGTTGCATTCAAAGAATCTCCCCTTGAAGGGTTTGATTAGGTATTTTCTCTTCTTTGTCTTCTGATTTCTCTTCTTGATATTTGGAACGTTCAGCTTCATTGAAGCCAACTCCTATCAAGTATCAGCTTTAGGTTTTTGTCTCTCCATCTATTTATCAATTTTTTCACTAATTGAATGAAGTTTTTAATATGATTATTTTCCTCAACTATTGGAATTGTTTCTGTTAAGTTGTTGACATTCATATTTTCTCATTGATGTCAACATATGTTTTAGTTGCATGCATTAGAAGTTTCAAAAAGATTGGTTATCATAGGTACATGCGACATTGACAGATGTGTACGTACATTGTATGAAATATGAATGTATGCAAGAAAGGATCTATGTATAGGAATGAGTGTATACCTTATGTCCAAGGTCACTAGATCTTATGTTTGTATTTTCATGAGTTATATCTATTTTGGTAAAGACTGGTTACAGAGCAGTGACAGAGGATTATGACAGAGATGGTCTCTGAGTTTTTTGGATAGCTTGGATGTGAGCTTAAGGAATGATAAAAGAAACACGAGAGAACATTATTTTTGATTCTTGGGTCACTGGATTACTGATGAAATCAACTGAGGTGTGTGGACTAGAGAAGACCTATTTTGGGCCGACTACAAAGATGTAACATGCTTAATGATTGGTGAGCGTGAATTATGGATATTGGCACGTAATTGATGATTTATATTTTTCAATTAATTGTGTAATGTACCATGTGTATCTTAGCAAGGGTCTATATAATTATTTATAAATTATAGAAGTCTTAACATGCTGACCTAATTTCTTATTGTAGCTTGTATAAAGGAAAGTAGCATCTTGAGTTGTAAAAGTATGAAATGAATGTATTGGATGTTGTGAGCATGTGGATGCAAGTTCAGATGGATATAGAGAAATTAATATGTTTGTAATGCACTTCATTGGAATTGTATAAGAAAATAAAGTTGCTATCAGTCAGTTCACTATTATAAGTATACTTTTATAGTTCTCTTTGGACAATGAGTCTAGAAGGTGGGTTTAACCTTCAGAAGGTGGATTTAACCTTCACTTTGAGCAATGTTCTTGGGCAGTGAGCTCATCATTTCATTCAAATCCTAATAGGGTTGAGAAAATCCTAATAGGTTCTATTCTTTAACATGGACTTGTACTAGATATAATAATCATCTCCTAAAAGGGCTAGATCTCTTGACATGGGTATAATATATCTAGTGCATTATTTGTGGGGTCTATCCCCACTAGGGTTTTTCCCTTTAAGTAATTTGTTTAAAGTTTAAAGTTTAATTATTTGGCATACTACTGATTCACCCCCTCTAAGTTGTATCATTTCTAACATCAATAAGTTCTCCTTTAATGTTGCAATTGTATTTTTCTAACTCCTCATATTTGAATCTGACATTATCAAGTTTAAGCTACATTTTTTCCATTTGTAAATTTTCACTCTTCAAGGTCTCTTCAATTCTTCTCTTTTCATCTTTTTCTTTCTGAATTTCTGTTGACGGGGTTTTGCTGACCGGGTCCGCCAATAGTCATAAGTTGTCATGGGTACCGGGGGTACCAGCCAACTCTGCCTACAAAGGTTATTTGGGGAAGTTAGATTCCCCGGGGCTTCAAGCACCTAGGTGTCGGGTCACGACGATGTGGGGCTCGGTTGGGAGAAGTGACTATTTTCGAGGGGGATAGCTGGTTTCTTCAACTCATTCTCTCTGGAGATTCAATGGGGTGAGGTTTCTCCGAGCATTCTACACTTAGCAAATCAAATGAAAAAGATCCTGCAGGGTTAGAAATACTTCATCTAACTAAAGTTATGTTTAAACGTTCAAGACATCAATAATACTCTGATATACTGCACTAAATACCGAAGAAATAAACAACCATCAGCTAGTATTTTATTAGTAGCAAGGGGAAAGAGGTCATTAATATATTTGACATACCATAGTAGAAGACATAAAGAACATGAAACATAAAATACCATTAACTCAGAAGCATGAATGTCAAAAACGTCATTGCATATAATTCTCCCTTCTTCATTAATGTCTCTTCCAGCAAGCACTGGTACATGATACAATGGTGGCTCTAGGGGAGCATCTAACTATTAAAATGGGACAATGGAGCATTGAGCTCTACAACTAGAATGAGAAATCACCTTTCTATTACAGTGGACAGCAAAATCATCAATTTCACCGACCCTTGGAAATGGGTCGTTCTTACTATTTATACACATTCCCTTCTAACCCTAACCCTAACCCTATTTTACACCATGCTTTAATAAAATACAATATCTAGGGGCTGGTACTACTTGCGCCACCCTATAAAAGACCTTGAGACGGAATAGGCCTGACATGTCAGAAGAATGAGACAAGAATATACAACGAAAGAATTGGCCTCAAAAAGAGAGCCAGGAAGGAGAAGGAAGAAATTAGATCCCTAGGGATTGAGGCTACATGCCTCATAAATGGGAAATGTGGTGCCCTATCTCCAATGCGCCAGGTGTACCTCTGAACGGCACCTCGAGAAGACCATCCTGTTAGAAAATAAACTATTGAGTCGACGCCCCCTTGATGTAGCCAACTACCTTCTGATAGCCTTTATTAACCGCCCTTGAAAGTGACCGATCGGCCTTGAGGATTGGGACACGGATCACTCGAAAGAATAAAAAATTTGGTGTCTGAGACCCCAGGATCTGGGAACTTACATTCCCAAAAGAATAAAGAATACCAAATGTTTGGGTTTTCTCTAGCCTCCGGAGAAAACTTATGGTTACTTGTTATCATTGAAAGCCTGGAGGAGGTAGGAGATGCCATCTTCGTTGACATATTTTAGGCCGGCCCTTTGGTACTTAGCCACCTCAATTTTTTCCCCTAAGTATGGAACATTCTCCATAAATTCATCAGCCATTTTTGCTATGTCGTGGCCACTAAGCACCATATGAGTTAATCTTGTCATTTGAGCACCATTTATTATCTCTAGGGATTGATATCAGGACTTCATCATTTCATCAAAACTCCCCAAAATTGAATCCTTTGGCGTGCATGTATCTGTACTGAGGGGATCGGCCCCAGAAGTCTTTGCTACAAAAGACTTGTATAAATTGAAAGAATATTTTACTACATTGAATTTCTCTTGTAGAGTCCCTACTAGTTGCTTGGTTACCTCCAATGTGAGGTCAAGTCTGGAGTGTTGGGTCCTCACGAAATCAAATGATTCATCCCCCAGAATTTTGGATTCTCAAACCAGGAAACACTGGGTGTTTCCTATTTGTAGGGAGACCCACTCATTGACTGCCTGAGCCTTCTTCTTCATCGTTTGCAGGGAGTCTATGTCACTCTGTGGTAGATCTTCAGATGTGGAAGCTTCCGGAGGAGCAACATTGATAGGTCGAGCTAGCTCGGTAAGCAAGCCCATAAGGTTTACATTTTTTGCCTTTTCTGTTTTGAGCCTTTGGGCCTCTTTTTCATAACGGGCCTCCACTGCCTCAGCTACCTCCTTCAGCAAGTCCACCTTGCCCTTCTTTTCCATTTTTCCCAGTGATACCTTTGCAACATTGTAATCTCCAGGCTCTGCGGTTGCTTCATCGGTGTTTGGGGGAGGTGTCGCCACAATGGCAACTGTTTCTCAGCCTAGCCCATTTCAAAGAGTATGAATCATCTGGGTTTTCTTGGCCTTTGGTGGGGCCTAGACCTGAGCCATCATTTTGACCATAGAGAGAGGAGTTCTGGGAGTGGACGTAGCCTTTCTTTTCTTGCTCTCTACTAACCACTGAGGTGGCAGGGGTGGCTTATTTTCCAAAGTCTGCTCTCTTGGCTCTTCTCCAGTGCCCTGTGGCTTATCTTCCTCAGTGGTGGGGGACTCATCCATCCATTTTCCTGTGTCTTCTTTGTTAGTATTATCCTCAGCAAAATTCATCTCCTCAGCCTTTTCCCCTCTATCTATTTCTTTTTCTGGACTTCTATTGCCTTCTTCGGTGATATCCTCTTCGTGTTGCTCTTCTTGTTGCTTGGCACCTGGGAATTTCTATCTTCATCTTCTTAGGGTCCCTCTTCAGGACATTGAGCTAGTGAACATTCATGTATATCTGGGCGGCCTCCTCCAACTACGTGAATTGGGCCAAGGCATCCTCCCTTGTAACCATTGAAGCCTTATCAAATTGAGGGATCCCCAGACCCACTTGGAATGTGTCAGTGTCGAGGGATACCAGAGGAGTAGGGTACCCGGTGGGTTCTGCGGCTGCGAGCATAACAGCCCGAACAGAAGAGTTGTAATTGGTAGCCATTGTCAGAATAAGCTCCAGAGATTGAATAGAGCATGAGAAACAAGCTGCCTTAAGGATTCTGGAGTCCCTGATATTGATGGCTAGCTGATCTCTATCCTGTCATTGGATGTACATCATTTTCACTAAGGCCTACATTTCTGGCCATGTCCCGATGCTGGTGTCGGTAATGAATTTAACTTTGGACTCAATATTTGAGCCCATGATAACACTGTCCTGCACAAACTTCATGGTTAGGGGAAACTTCTCTAGGGCCCTTTCTATTTTGGATTTAACAGCCGCTCTGGTAGCCGTTGTGGAAGGTAGCTCTGGACTTCCAGGTGGAGAGGATGCAGATGCTTCAAACATGTTTGGAAGCGTACTCTAGAAACCTGCAAGGAAAATTGATCATCAGAACATATTAATAAATAAATACTCCAGGGTCTGGAGATCTTACCACCATGATGCCTGCTTTTCCTGAAAAGTTAGTTTCATTCAAAAAAAATTGAAAAGCACACGCATTATATGAACTTAAGATTGACTGAACATCCAGGTCAGGGAATTTTATCACTTTCGGTAAGGACATGGGATGGATGATGGTAGGAGACCCGGAGCCCGAAGAAGTGACCGTTGGTGAGGATGTGTAAAATTCCAAACCGTCAAGCCCATGTGGGCGCCATGTGTATATGTAATAAATAGGAGTTATGGTGATGATGACGGAGCCAACTATCTAAATGCACAAAAAGTGAAGGCCACTTGAATGGATTTAAATGCACACATGGGACATAAATGAGGGCCAGGCTAGTTTTATAGAGGAGAGAGAAAACTGCCTGTTTGAAACCGGCCGAGAGCTGAGTTTGAAAACAGGTGGTATCCTACTTTGAAACGAGTTTATGGGCGGAAAAATGATGACACAGGCAACTCAACCATTCTGCTAAGCTGTCTGGAAGGATATACATAAGATATACATGAAGAGCTGAGGGATATATACATGGGAGACGAAAGGATATAAAATAAATATACACTAGAATTTACACATATACACCGTGGAACGACATCCGTGGGAAACCAGGCAAAGCATGAAATATATATAGCTTTCTACATTATTTACAAGCCAACCACACAAGTATAGAGGGCGAACAACCCTCTGGCAGAGCTGACCTACCAATGGGCGGCGAAACTAGAAAGACAAAACAGACGAATTTGAAAGGAGCAAAGACAACAAAAATGGAGAGGGAACACACTAGACAGACAAAAATGAATGGGAAAAGGGACACTAACCTGAGAATGCCAAAAGGAGGAAATAAGGAAGTCACCATGGAAGCTCTACAACAGCTACAACTATCAAACGATCACAACCTGCCACTACGAAGCACTCATAATCGCCTGAGAAGGATGGAAGTATTTAGCACTGATTATCGTTAATTCTCTGCAAATCTCTCTAAGTGCGTGAGTGTTTTAATCGTGGTAAATGTGAAAATGATAGATAACTTTTATTTATACCCATGGTAAAAAGGCAATCCACCTCCTTCCGGCAATCTCCAGAAAGACAAACCTCCAGACCCCAAGCCTGGGGATTCCCGTGACAATCACCTTAAGCACATCGTGGCGAAGAATCCTGGAGTCCAGAGTCTAGTTCCCGAAAAAGAAAAACCTCTAGGACCGGGGTCCTGAAGACAAGAAACCAACCAAACAAAACACAATAGTGGGGAAGAAAACCCCAGAGAAAGAAAATGAAAGGAGAAGGACAAGGCAAGAACTGCAAGTAAAACAACACAAAAAGAAGGAAAAGAAAGAAGACAAAAAAGGGGGACCCAACATTTTGCACAAAAAATGTAGGGACGGGGATGTAGGGCATAACAAATGGTGACTATATGGGACAAATGCCTTAGCATATTTGAGAGCTACAGAATCTCTGGTTAGAAAATTGGAATGAGCCATTTTCTGAAGCATCTAACAGGAAAAGATTAACATATCTGAGAGAATCTGACTACATGGGATCCAGTCCATAGCCCTTCATCAGTGGTGTCATGTGTGCTTTGGAAGGAGATCAAGCCGATGACCTCTGGGAGGAGTAGAGAAGAGGCACTAATTACATTGAACCAGTCATCAGTTTGCTTGTTTCTTTAGGAGACCAGAGTTCCATCCCGCTTTCCTTTTCTTATTATTTTGTTTATTTCTAGGTGGAAAGGCGGTACTTCTTTCACCATTAAACTTAAGCTTAGCTAATTTAAATGGTGGTAATTCTTTCACCTATCCACCTATACTTAGATGTTTGAAGAGGGGATAAAAATTTACACCCAGAAAGAATTCCTTAAAGTTTCAGACCTGGGTCAACCAACTAGTACAACCGATCTACCCTCGGCATGTCTAATTAGTTTTTCCTTATATATAATTTTATGTTCACTAATTACTAGACCCTCAGAGATAACACCCAATGGAGATTGCTCAAAATGTGCCATAACCTGTGAAACAACCCCGGAGAACAGGCCGGCTCCACTATGCTAAAGATAGATTCTAAAGTTCACCATGCCGTAGACATCGTATCGGAGACCAGAGTTTATGCAAAGCATTCCAATTCTTACAAGATAGAACAAAATGCCGGGACCCCGAAAGAAAACCAAAAATGAAAACAAAAACCACCAAAAGAGGACTGCCCCGGAGGGCAGCCGACAAGGCTATTTACAAGACATGGTACCTCGCAATGAGGCACCCAGAAGAAATATTTACAGGCAGAAGGCTTTACATAAAATACAATTTTGGGAAAACTTACTCTATTCAAAGTAGTGTTTGAGAAACTATCCATTGACAGGCAATGAGACAGGTTCACCAGTCAGGGTGTTAAGGTGGTAAGTATTTGCCCCATAGATTTCTGAGATTAGGTATGGTCTGAGCCAGAGCCATTGGAACTTGGTATGCTTTCCTTTCTTTTCCTGGGCTTTGTCCCACAACAGGACTAAATCTGAGATCTGAAAAGCCTTGTATTGGGCTCTTCTGTCAAACCATCATTTTACCACTTCTTGATGATGTGTGAAATGTTCAAGGGCTGTGTCTTGCTATTCTTCCATTCGCACAAGATTTAAGAGCTGAACCTCCACGATGTCGTCCCTGTTGCTAAATTCCTGCATAAACTATAAAATTGGGATCTATAATTTTATCAAAAATATAGGGTTCTATCCATAGACTAGATGGAATGGGGATGTTCTGAGGGAGGCCTTGACAGGAATGCGATCCACCCAGAGGGCGAATTTCAACTTTTGATGTCAGTCCTAGGGATTCTGTTCTAGCAGGTGTTTGATCACTTCAAGTAGATTTTTATTCGTTGATTCAACAATGCTATTCCCCTAGGGATAATAGTTGCTGGAAAACTTCAAAGTGATCCTCCAGTTGTAGGTCCATTCGAGTAAGTGTGCCAAAGAAAATGCCAGACCATTGTCACATACCAAAGCGAAGGGCATTCCAAACCTTGTGACGATGTTTTCTTCCAGGAATTTGATAACTATGTTTGCCGTGTTATTCTTGCATGGTATAGCCTCGGACCACCGAGTGCAGTAATCAGTAGCAGTGAGAATGTATTGGTGGTTGGTAGACGAGTTGGGGTTGATTTCCCCGATGAAATCAAATGCCCATTGGGCGAAGGACCTAGCCTCGAAGATTGGTTGTAAAGGCATAGCCGGGTTACACTCACGATGTGCCACGATTTGGCAAGTGTGGCATTTTCTAACATGAGTGTAAACATCTTTGAATAGGCCAATAGTATCCGGCCCGAAGGATTTGATGGGCAGTGGCATTGGCTGAGCCATATCTAGTTCCAAACTGCCCATGAAATTCATCAATCACCTTTATAGCTTGGTCTCTGTCGATGCACCAGAGGTACACTCCTTCATAGTTCCTATGGTAAAGCATGGATTTTTTGTTCATGAAGTGGCCGCTTTTCATCCGTAGGGCATGAAATTTATTAGCAGGTAACCCCTCCAGGCATTTGTTATTTAGTATCAAATATACCAAATCGGTATACCACGGGTCTTGGGTGATGGACTCCACTGTGTAAGCTTGACATTCTATGCAGGGAGTCTCTTCTGCCATTTCTCGACTCAGTCCCTGGCCGCGGACTATCTTCATAGGCTGAATTTCTAAGTCATATTCCTAGAGGATGGCCATCCATTTCCCCTATCTTTTGCCCAACTTTCTCTGCATTAATAGAGACTTGATGACCTGGTCTAGAATGATAGCATGTACTTTGCTCCGAAGAATATAATGCCAGAATTTCTTCACGGCATGAACTAGAGAAAAGGCCTATTTTTCTAGTGATGAATATAGGACTTCAACGTTCTTGAAGGGGGAGATCATGAAAGCTATTGGTCATTCTTCCCCTTCAACCTTTTGAGTCAACACTACTGCGGCAGAATGCGGCGACGTAAAGGAGTAAATGTAAAATAGAAGGGAATAATCTGGACTAGCCAGGATAGGTGCTTCCATTATTGTCTGTTTGATCTGGGCGAACGCCTGCTTTGCTTCAGGACTCCAACTCAATCTTGGTATCCTTCTTCATCATATCATTGAGTGGTTTGACTATTTGTGTGAGTCTAGTGATGAACCGCCAGACGAAGTTGATCTTTTTGAAGAAGGAGCGCATCTCTTTCTTGCTACCGGGCATTTGTAAGTTTAGCAATGCTTTGACTCTCTCAGGGTCGATGGCTATGCCCTTCTCAGAGACGATATGCCTGAGAAACTTCCCTTTGGTGACCCTGAATATGCACTTCTTAGGGTTGAGGGATATTCCATACCAGTGACATCTCTCGTAGATCTGAGTGAGATGGGCGGAATGGTCACACCTGTCCTAGGAAAAGATGGTCAAGTCATCCATGTAGATGATTATGCATCGATTCACAAGGCCCTCGAACACAATGTCCATGGCCTTTTGAAATGTGGCCCCTGCATTAATCAGACCAAAGGGCATTCTTCTGTATGCAAATGTTCCCCACTTGGTGGTAAACTCTATTTTCTCCCTGTCTTCATACTTAACCATGACCTGGTTATATCCAGAGTACCCATCCAAGAATGACATCATCTGGGATCCATTCACTATCTGTAACACCTCATCCAACAAAGGGAGAGGGTGATTATCTTTCTTGGAGGCCTTATTCAAGTTTCAGAAATTCATGCAAAGGCGGATCTCACTGTTCTTCTTTCTCACAGGGACTAGATTGGCAACCCACGTAGTGTGCCAGATTGGGAAGATTATCCGGGCTGACAGCAATTTTTCTACCTCTTGACAAATTAGAGGCTCGATCAGGGGGTTGACTGATATTTGATTTTTTTGAAAGGGCTTAGCATCAGGCTTCAAGGGAATAGTATGAGTCATAATGGATGTGTCATATGTCTTCAAATCTTTGTAACCCCATGCAATTACATCGATGTATTCTTAGAGAACCATGAGAATCTTCTCCTTCTCCTCAGAGGAATAGGAGGTACCAATGTGGATCATCTTTTCTTCACGAGGCTGGCTGATGTTTACTTTTTCAAACTTTCCTCCCTCAGAGGAAGATGACACCTTCTCCCGGGCCCAAGGGTCTGAGTTAAAGATTCATTCCAGTGCAACCATCCCCTTCAGGATGGTGTTAGTAGGTAGGTCCATGATCCCATCATCTTCGTCACCCTGCCTAGTATCGTCATGGTCTCGTTCTTCCACTATATAGTTTTCAAAGATGCCAACATTCGCCATGAAGGCTAGGATATGTTGATCATCCTCAAAAACCTAAAAGTGGGTGACATTGTCTGGAATGGACGGGGTGGGGACCATCTTGACTGAAAATCTCCAGAGTCGCGAGCTGGTCATTGGCTCAATTGTGCTGGCAAAAATGGTGAGGGAATTCGGGACATAGTTTCGTTGCTAGGGAATGAGGTCAATGCCAAAGGCATCAAAATATTCAATAAGGCTCCAAGCCTGATTGTGGTATGCAGCTAGCCTTTTGTCATGGCATGTGTATTGACTCTAGACTTGTTTGACAATCAACTCTGAATCACCCAGAGCCCGGAGGCGGGTGACACCTTTCCTTAATGAAAATAAGAGTCCAAGGACCAAATCCTCGTACTCTGTGACATTGTTTGTATAGTTGAACTGCAATCTGTAGGATGCGAGGAAGGACTTCCCTCATGGGTTGATTAATTCTACCCTAGCCCTGCAGCATTGTTTGGATCAGGACCCATCAAACTTGAGGGTCCACAAGTCATTGGTAATCTGGGGTTGGGGAGGGGGGCTAGCCTTTGGATTTCTGTTGGGAGACCTAGGAGGAGCTCCCTCCCAAACTATTGGTGTGAGGGGAGAGTTTACCTCTGGAGGTGTTTGGATTTGGGATTCCCAGGGAGATGGCACCAAAGGAGTTCATCCCATAGGAACACTAGGCTCTGGGGAATCAGCTATATGCTCTTTATTCTAGAAGGCATTGAGGTGCCGGTTAGCGACTGAGAGGCAGGGCCCACACTCAAGCTCTGAATGTTTCTGATAGTTTACTCAGCACCAAGTGCCGGATAGGAGTGTAGAAAGGGTCGTTGTGGCACCTTGAGAGTCAATCTCAACTCTCATCTTTTCTTCTAGGTCTTGGGTTCTCTGCAGCACTACGGGATCCTGTCCGGGGATGAAATTGAATGTTAAGATTTAAAAGGGTCGGTACACCCCTAGGGAAGTCTCAGAGAAGAAGACCTCATTGACCCTCCTGACCTTGGTAAGGGCCTGTTTCATCAAGGGTTCACTTTCGACCGAGATCTTATTTGACTCTCCTTCCTAGGGGAGCCATAAATGGGTGAAGTCGGTCAAAAAGTATCCATTCAAGGACTTAGACCAATTCTAAATTAATAACATCCTATAAGTCTCTGGGATGTCCACCACTTGAACGTCGATTATGCTGGCTATCCTGGGGTCCTGGATAAGTCGTATCCAGACATTCTTCAATTCCCTCACCATTTTTATGGTAGTCTTATCTAGCTGGATCATTGCACCATTAGATGGGGTGGGATGGAATCCAAGATTTTGGCAAATGGACAAGGGCATGATGTTACCCGAAGCTCCAGAGTCTACTAAGAAATTGTGTATATTTTTTCCTTGGATATTCAGGCCCAGTAGGAAAGGAAGATCCTCATTGTTCCCCTGGAAGATGGCCACATTAGCATCTTCAAATGAGATAGTCTTGGGCGGGCGGCTGGTGACTTTCGGGTTCCCTAAGAGCTTCAGAAGAGACTTCTTCTGTTCGGGACAGTTCAAAAAGACCTCCATTAAGGTCATGGAGGTGGTGGTCTATTCTAACACCTTTGTAATGTCGAATCTTCCCCCTGGGAATTGGTGATTTCCCTTGGCTAGGTCTTTTGCTTGGTTAGAGCTAGAACCCTTTGGAGGAGTAGGTTGGTCAGTCATGTTATTCCGGGGAGGAGGGGTGTCTTTGATAGGAGGTGTGGGTGTGTAAGCTGGTCCTTTACCAACCTGACTCTGGGTATTGTATAGAATCTGTGGGTTGGTGAAGGCATTGGCCTCGAAGGGCGGGATAGATTCATCAAAGAATCCTTGCAATTCAGATTCCTCTTCATCTTCCCCAGAAGTTTCGAAGAGGATGGTCTCACGGGTGAAGGCACTATGGGTTGGCTCTTGAACAAGAGGCTCTAGAGGGGTGGCATCATGCGACTATTGTCTGTCTAGCTGGGAGATCATGATGAATTTTTCTAACATGGCACAATTTACCTCATTGTGTGAACCCATGTCGTGCAATCTACACCAATTAGTCATGGGCTGGAAGTTTGTGACTGGGGTGAAATGTGATAGTCCAGCACCGTTTTGGTTGGCATTTTAGTTCGGAGGTGGGCCACCGGTGTTCATGTTATTGTTCCATTGCTATTGATTGGGCCTAGGCCCATTATTGAAGTTTCTTCCCCTGGCATTGTTGTTTCATTGGCCTGAAAAAATATTTCCCCTTTACGAATTTGAATTCTGCGGTGCGTAGGACCCCACCTTCAGTTGACCCATGTCCATAGTCAAGGTAGACAACATTCACCGGAGGGATTCAACCTCAGAAGTTAACTGAGTGTTGGCATCACAATGTGACGGTTTTTGCTATTGATTTCCCAAGAAGGCAGCAGTATTAGCTGGAGTCAAGGGCAGCAATCCTCCAGTCGCGAACGACTGAAAGAAGGGCACTCCAGACGGTTGTGCTTGAGACTGTTGTGCCTACTGTGGTTGATTCCAAGGGAAAGTTTCTAGACTTGGTACCACCTTGGTCTGGGTTGGATAAATGTACTGGGCTTGCTGGTCTATCAGGGGTGGTGGAGGATTTATTTCCATCGAGGGAGCACCCATCGCCAGATTGGGGTTATACCCCCTGGCATACGTTATTCCACTGGGGATCATGTTAAAGGGCTCACTCTGCCCAATCCCGCTTGGGGATTTGTTGAGACCCTGAGATAATTCTAAAGCTAGGTTGTAAACCTTCGCCAAAGTGTCTTGGTCACCTGCAGTGGTTTTTCTCCAAAGGAGAGTGGCAACAAAGGGGTCCATCGCATTAAGGTAAGTCTATATGGTTACTTCTGGGGATGGAATAAAAGGGCCTGTGCACCGCTTCAAGGCACGCTGGAACCGATGGTTGAATGCTGCAAGAAGTTCAATGGGTTCATTCCTGATGGAGATGAACTAGCTATGGGACCAGGTTGGGTCCACATGTATGTGAAAGGCGGCCAAGAAGGCATTGTCCATGTCCTGCCAACTGTTTATGGAGTTGGCAGGAAGGTTAAGGTACCAGTTCAACTCACCTTGTCCTAAAGACAAGGGAAACATCTGAGTCTCAACATCTTCATGCTGGATCCAGTGCCAGTTCATGGCATCTTTATATGCCTATAAATGTTCTTCTACGGTCCGTGAGCCTAAGTGCTCATATTGTGGGCAGATCTTCTCCGAGTGGGAGGGTAAGTCATTGATTGGAAATTTCCCATTGGGGACCCAATATTTCTGAAATATGTGACCATTGGGGAAACTTGATTTTGGATAGTTTGGGCACTGGTTCCCAGGATTTCCTGAGAATTTTGGGTATTCTGAGGTATGGTAGACCCCCAGACAATAGTGGCTAGTGTGATTTTTAGGGTCTATTTCTTTTGAACAGGGGGCTTGAGTTTGACAAACCTTCTGAGATTCAGGCCAGACCTAAGGATTCTTTCAAATTTCACTGGGGAGAAAGACCCAATCCCGCTGAAGGTTTGACTCTTAAAACTATAACTCGGGGAACCCTCAGGAGGTGTAAAATAGGAATCTTGAGAGGGGGACGAGTTCATGCCCTCCTTCTAGCGCCAGTTTCTATTGATGGGGTTTTGCTGATCGGGTCCACCAACAGTCATAAGTTGTCATCGGGTACCGGAGGTACCGACCAACTCTACCTGCAAAGGTTATTTGGGGAAGTTAGATTCCCCGGGCTTTCAAGCACTGGGTGTCGGGTCACGATGGTGTGGGGATCGGTTAGGAGAAGTGACTATTTTCGAGGGGGATAGTTGGTTTCTTCAACTTGTTCTCTCCAGAGATTCAATGGGGTGAGGTTTCTTCGAGCATTCTACACTTAGCAAATCAAATGAAAAAGATCCTGCAGGGTTAGAAATACTTCATCTAACTAAAGTTATGTTTAAATATTTGAGACATCAATAATACTCTGATATACTGCACTAAATACCAAAGAAATACACAACCATCAGCTAGTATTTTATTAGTAGCAAGGGGAAAGAGGTCGTTAATTTATTTGACATACTAGAGCAGAAGACATAAAGAACATGAAACATAAAATACCATTAACTCAGAAGCATGAATGTCAACAACATCATTGTAAAGAATTATCCCTTCTTCATTAATGTCTCTTCTAGCAAGCACTGGTGCGTGATACAATGGTGGCTCCAGGATAGCATCTAACTATTAAAATGGGACAATGGAGCATTGAGCTCTACAACTAGAATGAGAAATCACCTTTCTATTATAGTGGATAGCAAAATCATCAATTTCACTGACCCTTGGAAATGGGCCGGTCTTACTATTTATACACATTCCCTTCTAACCCTAACCCTTACCCTATTTTACACCATGCTTTAATAAAATACAATATTTGGGGGCCGGTACTACGTGCGCCACCCTACAAAAGACCTTGAGATGGAATAGGAGTGACATGTCAGAAGAATGAGACAAGAATATACAGCGAAAGAATCAGCCTTGAAAAGAGAGCCACGAAGGAGAAGGAAGAAATTAGATCCCCAGGGATCAAGGCTACATGCCTCATAAATGGGAAATGCGGCACCCTATCTCCAATGCACCACATGTACCTCTAAACGGTGCCTCGAGAAGACCATCCTATCAGAAAATCAACTGTTGATTCAACGCCCCCTTAATGTAGCCAACTACCTTCTGATAGCCTTTATTAACCACCCCTGAAAGTGACCGGTTGGCCTCAGGGACCGGGACATGAATCACTCGAAAGAATACAAAATTTGGGGTCTGAGACCCTGGGATCCAAGAACTTACATTCCCAAAAGAATAAAGAATACCAAATGTTTGGGTTTTCTTCGGCCTCCTGAGAAAACTTATGGTTGTTTGTGATCATTGAAATCTTGGAGGAGGTGGGAGATGCCATCTTTGTTGACATCTTTCAGGCCAGCCCTTTGGTACTTAGCCACCTCAATTTGTTCCCCTAAGTCTGAAACATTCTCCTTAAATTCATCAGCCATTTTTTCTGCGTCGTGGCCACTAAGCACCATATGAGTTAATCTCATCATTTGAGCACCATTTATTCCCTCTGGGGATTGATATCAGGACTTCATCATTTAATCAAAACTCCCCAAAAATGAATCCTCTAGCGTGCACATATATGTACTGAGGGGATTGGCCCCGGAAGTCTTTGCTACAAAAGACTTGTATAAATTGAAAGAATATTTTACTGCATTGAATTTCTCTTGTAGAGTCCCTACCAGTTGCTTGGTTACCTCCAATGTGAGGTCAAGTCTGGAGTGTTAGGTCCTCACAAAATCAAATGATTCGTCCCCTTGAATTTCAGATTCTGAAACCATTTCCTCTCCCAGGCAGAGGAGCTCTTCAAGCCCTACCCTCCATGCTTGATAATTTTCAATATCACCCTCACACAGGTCAATAAGAGTCTCTACCTAGTGTAGAACATGCCAGGCCATATATAAGTCTGAGAGGGTGGATACAAGGAAACGCTGGGTATTTCCTATTTGCAGGGCGACCCACTTGTTGAGTGCCTGAGCCTTCTTCTTCATCATTCGCAGGGAGTCTATGTTACTCTATGGTAGATCTTCAGATGTGGAAGGTTCCAGAGGAGTGGCGTTGATAGGTCGAGCTAGCTCGGTAAGCAAGCCCATAACGTTTGTATTTTTTGCCTTTTTTGTTTTGAGCCTTTGGGCCCATTTTTCATAACGGGCCTCCATTGCCCTAGCTGCCTCCTTCAGTAAGTCCACCTTGCCCTGCTTTCCCCTTTTTCCTAGCGATACCTCTGCAACGTTGTAATCTCTGGGCTCTGCG
Organism: Thuja plicata; assembly: GCA_018584345.1. Lineage (NCBI taxonomy): Eukaryota > Viridiplantae > Streptophyta > Pinopsida > Cupressales > Cupressaceae > Thuja > Thuja plicata. Next base: position 2,254,804 of record MU226072.1, read on the forward strand.
GTTGCTTCATCAGCGTTTGGGGGAGGTGTCGCCACAATGGCAACTATTTCTCCACCCAGCCTGGTTTGAAGAGTATGAACCATCCAAGCTTTCTTGGCCTTTGGTGGGGCCTGGACCTGAGCCATCATTTCGGCCAGGGAGAGAGGAGTTTCAGGAGTGGACAGAGCCTTTCTTTTCTAGCTCTTTACTAACCGATGAGGTGGTAGGGGTGGCTTATTTTCCAAAGTCTACTCTCTTGGCTCTTCTCCGGTGCCCTGTGGCTGCTCTTCCTCAGTGGTGGGGGCCTCATCCGTCCCTTTTCCTATGTCTTCTTTGTCAGTAGTATCCTCAGCAACATTCATCTCCTCAGCCTTGTCCCCTCTATCTATTGCTTTGTCAGGACTTTTGTTGGCTTCTTCAGGGATTTCCTCTTTGTGTTGCTCTTCTTGTTGCTTGGCACCTGGGAATTTCTATCTTAATCCTCTTAGGGTCCCTCTTCGGGACCTTGACCCAGTGAACATTCGTGTATATTGAGATGGCCTCCTCCAACTGCATGAATTAGGCCAAGGCATCCACCCTTGTAACCACAGAAGCCTTGTCAAATTGAGGGATCCCCAGACCCGCCTGGAATGTGTCAGGGTCGAGGGATACCAGAGGAGTAGGGTACCCGGTGAGTTCCTTGGTTGCGAGCATAACAGCCCAAACAAAAGAGTTGTAATTGGTGGCCATTGTCAGAATAAGCTCTGGAGATTGAACAGAGCATGGGAAATAAGCCACCTTAAGGATCCCAGAGTCCCCGATATTGATGGCCAGCTGATCTCTAGCCTGTGGCTGGATGTACATCATTTTCACTAAGGCCTGCATTTCTGGCCATATCCCAACGCTGGTGTCGGTAATGAGTTTATCTTTGGACTCAATCTTTGAGCCCATGATAACACTGTCCTACACAAACTTCATGGTTAGGGGCAACTTCTCTAGGGCCTTTTCCATTTTGGATTTAACAGCCGCTCTAGTAGCCATCGTGGAAGGTAGCTCTGGACTTCCGGGTGGAGAGGATGCAGATGCTTCAGACATGTTTGGAAGCATACTCTGGAAACCTGCAAGGCAAAGTGACCATCAGAATATATTAACAAATAAATACTCTGGGGTCTGGAGATCTTACCACCATGATGCCTGCTTTTCCTAAAAATTTAGTTTCATTCAAAAAAAACTGAAAAGCACACGCATTATATGAACTTAAGATTGACTGAACATCTGGGTCTGGGAATTTTATCGCATTCGGTAAGGACACAGGATGGATGATGGTAGGAGACCCAGAGCCTAGAGAAGTGACCGTTGGTGAGGATGTGTAAAAAGGCAAACCGTCAAGCCCACGTGGGCGCCACATGTATAGGTAATAAATAGGAGTTATGGCGATGACGGCGGAGCCAACTGTCTGAACACGCAAAAAGTGAAGGCCACTTGGACAGATTTAAATGTGTGCATGGGGCATAAATGAGGGCTAGGCTATTTTTACAGAGGAGAGAGAAAATTTCCTGTTTGAAACTGGCCAAGAGCTGAGTTTCAAAATAGGTGGTATCCTGCTCTGAAATGAGTTTATGGGTAGAAAATTGATGACACAAGAAACTCGACCATCCTACTAAGCTGTCTGGAAAGATATACATAAGATATACACAAAGAGCTAAGGGATATATACACAGGGGATGGAAGGATATACAACAAATATACACTAGAATTTACACATATACACCACAAAATGACATCCGCAGGAAACTAGGCAAAGCATGAAATATATATAGCTTTCTACATTATTTACAAGCCAACCACACCAACACAGAGGGAGGACAACCCTCTGGCAGAGCCGACCCACCAACGGGTGGCAAAACCAGAAAGACAAAATGGACAAAGCCGAAAGGAGAAAAGACAACAAAAACGGAGAGGGAACACACCAAATAGATGAAAAAATTGACGGGAAAAGGGACACTAACCTGAGAAGGCCAAAAAGAAAAAAGAAGGAAGTCACCACAGAAGCTCTACAACAGCTACAGCTGTCAAACAATCACAACCCACCACTACGAAGCACTCACAATCGCCTGAAAAAGATTGAAGTATTTAGCATTGATTATCGTTAATTCTCTGCAAATCGCTTTGAAATCGCTCTGAGTGTGTGAGTGTTTTAATCGCGGTAAATTTTAAAATGACAGATAACTTCTATTTATACCCATAGTAAAAAGGCAATCCACCTCCTTCCGGCAATCTCCGGACAGACAAACCTCTGGACCCCGGGCCTAAGGATTCCCATGACAATCACCTTAAGCACATCGTGGCGAAGAATCCTAGAGTCCAGAGTTCGGCTCCCGACAAAGAACAACCTCTGGGACCAGGGTCCCAGAGACAAGAAACCAACCAAACAAAACATGATAGTGGGGAAGAAAACCCAGAAGAAAGAAAATGAAAGGAGAAGGACAAGGCAAGAACCGCAAGCAAATTAACACAAAAAGAAGCAAAAGAAAGAAAAGAAAAAAGGGGGACCCAACATTTTACACACAAAATGTAGGGATGGGGATGCAGGGCATAAAAATTTCCTTGGTCATATGGAAAGTAGTAACTTCACATTCATATTTCAATGCTTCCTTTTGCTGCGTAAGCAGTTTAATCAGATCTGATGAATCATTTTTAGGTTCCCTTATCTTCTCCACAAGCTCTTTCCTTTTGTTCCTTGAGAGTTCAAGCCACTCTTTAAGCTTCTTAATGTAGTCTTTAGCTCTTCTCAGCTTGAACTTTAATTCCACATTATTAACATTAGCCTTATCTAGGTCTTCAAGTACTGCTTCAAGATTTTCTTCCAAATTGCTTGAATCCATTAGGATCTCCCTCAAGATATTAAGCTTTCTCTCCAAGGGCCACAAACTCTGATACTAAATTTTAGGATTAATAAATACAGAGAGGGGGGTGAATCAGTATTGTTTCACTTTTTATTAGACTTAAATAATTCAAAATTAACTAGGCAATAACTGAAATGAGAAGAACATATGCATAAAATAAATAACTCATAACTATTAGGATTAAGTAATACTGAGAGGGGGGTGAATCATTATTACAACACTTTAAACATGAACTTAATAATTTCCAACTTAACCATATAATTAATGAAATTAAAAGAACATAAGCACACAAAACATAACTCATAACACCATGAATTATTGTTGAGAAAACCCTGGCCAAGGGAAAACCCTAGTGGGGATGGTACCCAAAAATGTGTACTAAAAGTATAGTGTCCCTGTTAGGAGACCTAGCCCTATTATGAACTAAATATTATATTAGCACATTTTCCTTTTAGGGGAATAAAAAACCTTGTTAAAGGTATACTGAGCACACAACTCTTACAATCAGAAATAGTTATGTTACAATCAAACTCACTAGTGAACAATACAAGCATCAACTTATGCTTAGATAGTTCCAATTGTAGATTTCATCAACATCTTCCTAACATTACAATTCATTCATTCCATTTGTCATTCCCATACCATCCATATTTTTCTTTACAAAAATCTCTTCATATATATCTGTGTGTGTGTGTGTGTGTGTGTGTGTGTGATTACATCTTCCAGTTGCTCTCAAATACATTGAAAAATAGGATTAATACTTATGCAAAGAGTAAATAAAAATTTGGTGACCTTATACAACCAAATTATAGGTTATCCATAATCACAATCCAACTTAGCACATTTGGATTCCATGTCATACTCCCTTAATCATCGCGACTGTTCATCTACCTTGTATCTTTGTTACTCTGTCTTCACATGTCTTCAATACACTGTAATTCATTGCGATCAACACCAAAAATAAATCGACCTTAATATAAGGTCATATATAACCCAAAATGTCCTTGCCTAAGCTCTCAGGTCTTCATACACCATATACTAACTTCACTCTCAAAAATTGTACTGCTATACTCTGTATTTTTGCTGACTGTACTTTGTCATTTTACAATCTTCCTCTCCAAAATTGTAAAAAAATCCAAGAGATCATCATACCAAATGGGTTTCCATAAATGAAAACCCTTAAGTGTCCCATATAACTCCAAAAATGCATCACTTGCCAACAATCTCTCCCTTTGGCATTGATGGCAACACTTAGTGAAAAATGACTAAGTGTCAATACCATAAAGATGTCTCTGTATATCTTTTATCCTATACAATTTCTATACATTTTTCATCTCTTCTCTTCTCCCCCTTTGACATCAATGGAAAAGGTAAACAAAAATGTAGAATGCATCAAAATTGTACCACTTCTACACCACTTAATAAGGACATGGAGAGTGGTAGAGGGGAGAGGAGAGCAGGCGGGAGCCCAAATTCAAATTTGAATCTGGGTGGGAGCGGGACTGGTTTGAACGTTGCAGATCCTGGAGGTAATAGTAAGCCAGAGGATTCTATTGACAACATGAAGCAAGGGAAGGATCCTGATGCTAGACTCACGCTTGGAGACCTAGGGAGGCCCAGCTCAGAAACTTCAGGAGATAGGTCGGAGTGTAGCGAAAAGTGGGCCTCCCTCTTTGGGGTCAAGCCTAGTAATTCTTCTTTACCACCGGTCAAGAACATATCAAGTCCTTCACAGGGTATTTTTTCTTTGTATATCCCAAACCAGATTATTTATCACACCATTTCTAGAATGAATAATTCCTTGGTTGGAAGATTCATGGGGATGAGACCCAACATTATAGTGGTTAGAGCATATGCCAATAGGAAATGGGATCTGAAAGGGCAAGTTGATGTGGTTGCTATGTCAAAAGGGTGTATGTCCTTCTTCTCTTGTGAAGAGGATAGGATGAAAATTTTGTGTAATGGCCCTTTGATGTTTGGCAAAAATACTCTGATTCTCCAAAAATTGAGCCCTAATCTAGTTTTCAAGGAGGATGAGGTCAAACAAGTTCTGATTTGGATAAATCTCCATGGCCTACCTCTGGAATACTGGACAGAGGAAATTTTTGTGGGGATAGCTAATACATTTGGGGAGCTCTTGTCAATAGATACTGTCACTGCTTCAAGGAGAAGATTAACATATGCTAGGATATGTGTGGGTATTACACAGAATATTGATATGCCAGAAAAAATTAACTTTCGCTCTAAACTGTGGTCATGGAAATAGAAAATAGAATATGAGTCAGTCCCTTTTGCGTGTTTTCATTATGAGAATGTGGGAAACTGGGCTAATAAGTGCCCTTTAAAGATTATCCAAAAAATGACTAAGAAATGGATACCAGTGGGAAGAGTGAAGAAAGATGGAGAGGAACAATCGTTGGGAGCCCCTAGTAAAATCATCAATAATGATGATTCAAACCCCACAAAAATTAAAGATGGTAGCAACAAGATATTAAGTGGGGATTCTAAAAGTAGGGTATGTAATGAAAGCCCTAAGACCAATATAGAAATACAGAGGGAAGAAGGGGAGATTCAGGAAGAAAACCAACAAGAGACTATTGATATAGTGGATATAACAATAGAAGAAGAAAAAGAACAAGCTTTGATCCAAAATGATCAGAATGAAAGGGGATCAAAGGACAGAGACCAAAAAATGGAGGAGGATAAAGTCTGGAAGGATGATTTCTAGGGGTTAACTGGTCAAGGTTCATAAGATATTCTACAAAAATCTCTTCAAGGGATTAGAAAGATATCTTCTGAAGTTAAGACTCCTAAATGGGGGGATGCTGAAGACATATGTCATGCTTTGTCAGGTATCCAGAGTGATGGAGAAAGTCATGGGGATAAGAAAAAATCTAAGAAGGGTAAAGGAAAGAAAAATAGATCTACGAAAACAAGGAGTAAAAAATTAGGGGATGTGGGAGGAATGTTGTCTTCCCTAGGACACCCTTCGAATAAAAAAGGTAGAGCCAAGGAGACTAAGAAGAATATTGCAGATGGAAGCCAGCCCACTATAATGGAGGTGGGATCCTTTACTAAGGTATGAAGATCATTTCTTGGAACATAAGGGGATTGAATAATCCCCATAAACAGGATATTGTTAGGAATATGATAAGAGATAATAGACCTGATATTTTCTTAATTCAAGAAACCAAAATGTTGAAAGAGAAAGTGGAAAAGCTTAGATTCTTTAAAAATTGCAATATTTGTGGAGGTGACTGAGAGGGCGCTTATGGGGGTATTGCTACTATATGGAATTGTGATGTTATTAAAGGGGATATTATTTATCAGGGGAATTATGTTATGTGTATAAGATTTAAGCATCTAAAAGACAATACTTCTTGGGTTTTAACTAATATTTATGCCCCTAAATCCAAAAAGGGTAGAGAGGTTTTTTGGAATAAGCTTTCCTCCCTGAGAAATAGTTTTATTGATGAGGAGTGGCTTGTTATGGGAGATTTCAATACTCCCTTAAAAGAAGATGAAAAACAATGAGGAAGCCTAACTAATTTGGATAGTAGACTTGATCTAATGGATTTTATTGACAACCATTCTCTCCATGATATTGATTTGAAAGGTGTTAACTATACTTGGACTAATAGAAGAAGTGGACAAGACCTTATCTAGGTTTGACTTGATAGAGCCTTGATCACTAATGAATGGTTTTCCCATTACTACTTCTCTTTATCTTCCCATTTGAGGGTTGGATCGGATCATAACCCTATCACTTTCCTGGCAGATTTTATTTCCAAGAAAAAGAATTTTCCTTTCAGATTTGAGAAAATGTGAACTATGCACCCTCAACTTCACCATAAGATTCAAGACTAGTGGAGTATTAAAATTCATGGTACAACCATGTTTATCTTAGCTAAAAAACTTAAACATGTTAAGGATAACATTAAAGACTGGAATAAAGACACTTTTGGTAACATTTTTTCTTCAAAAGCCAATATCAATATGGATCTGAAGGACATTCAGGACTGCATTCAGAAGGAAGGGTATGTGAGGGTTGCTAGACAATAGGAGAATGAAAATTTGGTTGAGCTTCAAGATATTATTGCTAAGGAGGAAACCTTCTGGAGACAAAGATCTAGAAAGGTTTTCCTTAATGAAGGGGACAACAATACCAAGTATTTCTTCGTGACTACTCTTAAGCACAAACAGGCTAATAGAATCCCTCATTTCAAAATCAATGGTGCTATTTCAGAGGATGAATAGGTTATTAGGATGGAAGCTAAAAATTATTTTCAAAATATCTTAACAAAAAATAGAGATTTGAATAGGGAGGATCAAATAGATCTACTGGGATGCATTTCCCATTTGCTGAATGAGAATCAAAATTCAGTTCTTGATGCTATCCCCTCTAAGTCAAAAATCAAAAAGGTTGTCTTGTCCTTTGAAGGAGATAAAGCACTGGGACCAGATGGATACCCTATGTTCTTCTTTTAGATGTTTTGGCACATAATTTAAAAAGATGTGACAAATGTTGTCAAGGAATGTTTTGGGTCTAGAAATTTGCTGAAGGAGTTATATGGTACTTTTGTTGCCTTAATCCCTAAAAAATGGGGAGCTAATAAAATGGATCAGTTTTGGCCTATAAGCTTATGCAATTTGGCCTACAAGATCATCTCTAAAGTCCTTACTTATAGGATTTTATCTATTCTCCCCTCTCTGATTTCTTGGCAACAAAATAGATTTGTGTTGGGAAGACAAATTTTGGATTCTATAATTTCTGTCCATGAGAATGTGCATTCTCTGGTGATGTCTAGAAAGGAAGGCCTCATCCTTAAACTAGATCTTTCTAAAGGCTATGATAGGGTGGATTGGGAGTTTCTTCTGAAAGTCTTGAGTGGTTTTGGTTTTAAAAAGAAGAGTACTGATCTTATCTTTCAGCTTGTGTCTTCAGCTACCTTCTCTATTTTGGTCAATGGGTCTCCAACCCCTTTCTTCAAATCTACTAGAGGGTTGAGGCAGGGGGATCCCCTTTCTCCTGTCCTTTTCATTATTATGGCTGAATGCTTGGGTAGGTTCATGAAAAACTGAGTGAGGGATGGAGAAATCAAGGGATTAGTCCCTCTTGTGCTAACCAAGTGTGATCTCACCAGTAGTTTGTTGATGACTCAGTTATTATGGGAGAGGCCTCGGTTAAAAATGCTACTTATATTAAGAAATCTCTGACTAAATATGGGAATTCTTCTGGTCAAACTATTAATTGGGAAAAAAGCTCAGTGTTCCTCTTTAATGTTCCAGAGAAGAGGAAGATCAGAATCATGAGGATTCTGGGGTGTGATTTGGGACCCTGCCTGGCACTTACCTTGGGTTGCCTCTCTGTTTGGAACCCCCTGACACTTTTTGGAGCTCTCTTTTATATATATCTCACAGTAAACTTGCAGGATGGAAAGGACTTATGTTGAGCCAAGCAGGAAAGATTCAGATTCTCAGAGCTACCCTTCAAGGTCTTTCACTATATGCTTTAAGCATCTTCAAAATTCCCAAGAAGTTTGGGGATGCTATTAAAAAAATTCAAAAAACTTTCTTATGGACAGGTACAGAGAAAAAGAAGAGGATTACTCTCTTAGCTTGGGAAAAAGTTTGTAGACCTGTTACTAAAGGGGGACTTGGCCTCCGAAGAATCATAAATCTCAACAATCATCTCTTAGCTAAATTAATATGGAGATATTACAATTCCAGGGGAGAATGGACTCTAATTTGGGACAACAAGTACAATAAGGACCACCCTAACTTTATTTCTTTTCTTTATTATGATATGATTTCTGGTGGATCTTTTATATGGAGGAATGCCATGAAAAATAAGGATATCATTAGAAAAGGAATAAGATGGAAAGTTGGAAATGGTAGGAATGTTCTCTTCTAGGAAGATGGGTGGATTTTATAGGCTCCCCTTAAGGACCGCCCCACGTGGTAGAACTTTGAAAACCTCTATAGGTTGGATTTGAAAGGAAAGTGGAGGATTATTGGGAAGGAGATCACTGGAAAGATCTGACTATTATTGACAGTTCGATGGGACAGCTTAACTAAATTCTGGAAACAACCACCCTGATTGAGGAGGAGGATGGGATTATCTGGAAGTATACTTCGAGTGTTATTTTTTCTACTTCTTCTATGTATAATAAGGAGTTTGAAGATTTGATTGATCCTTTTTGGGCTAAGGCCTAGATAAAGGATCTGACTCCTAAGATCAATATTTTTTTTTGGATCCTTTTACAAAATAAAGTCCTCACAATTAACAACCTTATGAGAAGAGGGATGACTATTGTGAATAGATGCTACCTTTGCAAGAAGAATGAAGAGAGTGTTGATCATATGATTATTCATTGTCCTTTTGTTAGGGTAATATGGGACAACTTTCTTATTCTTTTTAATATAGAATGGGTTTTCCCTGAAATTTGAAGGATCTTTTTAATTCTTGGATTCATCTTTCTAAAAATGATACTGCTAGTCAAGTATGGAAATTTTCTCTTCCCTATATTTTTTGGGGAATCTGGAGAGAAAGGAATGAAAGAGTTTTTAGGAATACAGAGACAACTGCCAAGAGGTTTTTTACAAGATAAAGAGAGCTATTAAAGAAAATGCAGTTTTAAAGGATATAATTATGGAACCAATCTTGGAGGAGGATACTACCTTTCTTCACAAATGGAAGATAAAAGGGAATTTTAGGAAGCAGGATAAAAAAATTACCAGAGCTGATGCTAGGTGGGATTTCCCACCTAGGGGGTGGATGAAAGTCAATTTTGATGGGGCCTCAAAAGGCAATTTAGGGGTGGCGGGATGTGGGATTGTCATTAGGGATGAGAACAGGGTTCATAAGGGTATCAAAGTTGTCCCTATTGGTTTTTAGACCAACCACCTTGCTAAGGCCACTGCTGCCCTTCATGGTTAAGGAAAAGGATGTAGGAAATTTTGGATTGAAGGTGACTCTCTCAACATTGTTAAATGCTTGAATTCTCTTACCCCTACTTCGTGGTCAATTTACAATATTATGCAAAAGGCTAAAGCCTTAATTCATTCTTTTGATAATTGTATGGTGACACATAACTATCGAGAAACCAATGGGGTGGCTGATTGGGCTGCCAACATGGCTTGTAAAATGGAGGCAGTGACTCAATGGGGAGGTGATGTTGACACACCAGATCAATTGCATTTATTGATGAATAATGACCATTTATGAAGTAATAAAAAAGAGATCATAAATGGTAAGTTTTAATTATTGGTTTATGGAGGAAGTGACTTGTCATCATTACCAGCTAAGGAAAACATACTTAGTGGAAATTATTAGATCAAAGTGGCACATTTTCTGGGTTCACTTCTTTTTTATGAAAGAGAGATCGAATATTTCAAATAGCATTTGTAAAGTCCTCTATAAAGGAAATAATCTGAACCAGAGAGTAGATATGGGAGGTAACAAGAAGCTTTTGGAACTTGAAAATTGTGATGAATGGCGTGAAAGAGAAGATGTGTGGAAAATTTTGGTGGAGGGAGGTTTGGTGGTTTTCCTAGAGAGGCTTCATGGGTGCAACTCCACTATCACAAGAATATTCTTGAAGACCTAGAAGAAGGTCATGGTCGGCAACCAGTATATGGAAGTCACCAAGGAGGTTATTGCAGAGGCGACTGGTATGGGGAGGGAAGGGCTTAAATTTTACAGAGATAGGCTTATCTCGGATAAGGTGTGGGAGAATTTTCCTGAGGAAGATAAGGAAAGATCTCAGCTGGTGAAGGTGGGAACCTCTTATCATGACCCTATGCATATTTCCAGACCCTGGCGATATGTTCCGTTCGTGCTCATCAACTACATCACTCTGGATGGTAGGTTCACTAGGGCCTATGGCCACCACTTCATGCTTCTTAACCACTTCAAACATAAAATAAAGGTTATTTTTCCATTCTACCTACTCATCTTTCTTGATTTCACCATTAATAGCATGTAGAAGAAACCTAAGGAGGATCACGCCTCACACCAGGGGCTTATGGTGTTAGTTTATGAAGTTCTTAAGTCCAAGAAGGTGGATAGGCCTCTGGTTAAAAGCACATAGAAAGATGAGGAAGATACGGAAGGAGATGAGGAGGAAAGTATGTATGAAGAAGATATAGAGGGTGAGGAAGAGGAGAAAAAAGGGTATAAAACCCCTAAGAAGGGAATAAAAAAGGGGTCTTCTTCCTCGAAAAGCCATAAAAATCCCCACATCAAAATCTCTGATATTGAGAAGGATACAGAGGATGAGAGCTCTAAGGACAGTGATAGAAAAAGAAAAAGGGTAAAATTAACCCTAAGGCTAAGAAGATGATTCCAGCGGAGGAAACTGAGACTGAAAAGGAGACCAAGGATGAAGATAAGGGGACTAAACCCTAAACTGGGGTTAAGAAAAGAAAGAGGGGAGATATTAAAACCCGCAAAGGGAAAAATCCCAGCAAGCAGAAGATCATGCTTTCCTTGAATGAGGAGGAAAACAAGGAGAAGGATGAGGGTAAGGATGATACTAACCCTACTGAGAGCATGAAGAATAAAGAGCAGAAGGAGGAAGAAATAGTGAAGGAGGATTCTGGGAAGGGACTTGAAAATAAAAACATTGGGAAGGAGGAAACCCATCACAATGATGGCATAGGTAATACTTTTGAACCTAAGGATTCAGACCATGGTAAAGTGTGCATTACTGATTTTGCTGGTCTAATTAGTAAAATGTTAGGTGATAATGTTGACCTAAAGAATCAAATTGAGGGTATGAGGGGGGAAATGAATATTTTAAAATGTGTTGTTATTGGGGAGAAATCTGTTGTTGAGTGTTTGGGGGAAATGGAAGAGGTTGTCAGAAATTTGGAAGCACAGGTTGATTTGGTGAATAGAGTTACAAATCTAGAAAATAATTTCAAGGATTTTGAGGAAAGAGCTACTGAATATGACAGTGTAAGGTAGATTAAGAACCTAAAAGCCAAGGTGGACAAGCTAGAGGACATAGTTCATAAGATTGGGGATCAATCTCTGAAGAGTCTCAAAGCTTAAATAGGGCAGACCAAGAGCTTAATGGAGAAGTTGGAGTAGGATACTGGTGATAAGGATAGCCATGCTATCAAGGATCCTCCTAGGCCGGGAACTTGCACTAGGGCTAGCACCAAAAAGGTGAACCCAAGGGAGGAAAAAGAGAAGGACAAAGGTGACCTCAAAAATACTATCAATCAGATGGAGGTTATGGTGATTCAGGCCCATGATATGGTTGATGGCATGTAGCTATCTTTTCCTCAGCCCTCTCCTTTTTTTGTTGTCCCTATTTATTTTGTTCATCTTTGGGACTTTTGCTAGCTAGCTTGTCTACTGGCTTTTTTTTGTCGGTTGTCTTTTTTTGGTGCCTCGGCATAGTTGTTGCTGTACTTTCTCTGAATATCTATATTACTTTGTTTAAAGTTTTTGGGTCCTTGTAAAACCTATTTTTACTTAATCTGAACATTGTACCACTACTTACCAGAAAATTTAGACTATCTTTAGTACATATCAGAAAGAGTTTTCCAAGATCTTTACTTCCTGTATCTAGGTCTTCACCAATATCTGACTTACATGAATTATCCCATTCAGTGCAAACAAAGAATTCTATGCTACCTTTAGCTTAGTAGGCATATGTGTTGTAAGGGCCTACGCTATCTTCTCCATGTCAGAGATATGGAACTCAAGAATTGATAGCTTGGGAGTGATTAGAGTCTTTAGCATACCAAACCTTGCCATAAATCTCCCTCTTTTTTATCCAGTAACTCATTTTGTCCAAAATCTTGGACACCTCTATGTCTATCTCCAGTGCATATTGTGAGGAGGTCTCACAAATGTCCATCATCTTATCCAGAGTAGTTCTATCCTTCACTACTATATCCTCAATGTTCTTGATATGTATGATAGGATTTATATAGTAACTGTATAACTTCCTTCCATGTGCACAAAAATTTAAGCCTCAGATGTAGTATTGTTCAGTATGCCCAAGTCCCATGAAATAGACTTGCACACTTCTTCCAATTTCTTCGCGAGATATTTCTTCTCAGGCTTCTCTTAAGAGATCTTCTCTAATGAATCATAGTGGATGTCAAAGTCATCTACTTCCTTGTTCAAGTTATCTACATCATCTTTTCATTGAAAAATAATAGGTGTTAGAAGTAGTTTGTTAAGAGTGTCAACTACTCTTGTCATTACCTTAGTCTTCTTCTCTCCTTTCTGCTCAAATCTTTCTTTAGCTTTAGAAAATGTGATGTAGGATAAATTCATAATCTCATCCAAATCCATGTTCTAAATGTTAGTGATCAAATCCATTTCTCCACTTGCCAACAATAAAGGTGAAGAATCAGATGTAAAAGTTTCATGTTTCACTTCAATCTTATTCACTGTATCTTCCACTATTTCATCAATGTTTTCTTTCTATTTTTCTTTCTCTATCATATCCTTGTCACTGTTTCTTTCAATGTTTGTATTCTGCATAAAAGGATCATCACATCCTGTGAAGTGTCCAATGACACAGGCACACTAGAAACATAGAAACATGGTTGTTTCACAATGCTCACATACTGACTAGTATCTTCGCATGTTGATTTATCAAGATTTATTTCACCTTTCCTTGATGATTCACCTTTCTCAATGGATTTGGGCTTATGAGCTTTAAGTGGCGAGATGTTCTTAGTTTTAGTTCCCATCAAGATATTTTCCACAACTTTCTGTGTCTCTTCAATTACTTCATCATATCTCCTTCCCATTATCTTTACTAATCTTGTCTTGGTTCTTAGTAAGGGTTTAAGTTCACTTAATATTCTCTCCATCTCCTTAACAGATACAACAGGTAACATATCCTCAATTGTTTTTTCTCTAATCACTTCATCTTATTTATGTGATAATTGCTTCCTTATCTCCAATTTATCATATAACTCCTCAGGTATACTACCTCCAATTTCTAACAAATTCTTCTTAAAAATAAGAAAATGTTTAATCACTATGTCTTCAATCAGAAGTTTGTCAGATCCCTCATACATGTACTAGTATTTAGCCAATGAAACAAGCTTCCCTTTCTCAATTACCCTCTTCTCTAAAATTTTCATATCTAACTTCCAAAGTTGTCTCACATAAGTGGTCTTTTCTTCAACTTTCTTCTCTTCTCCTTTTGTCCTTTGTTTCTTAGGAGGTGAGTCCAGTTTAGTGGACCTTGTTTTTCTTCTAGGCAATTTTTTGTTATCTCTCCCTGCGATGTATACTGTAGTGGTAAAGGTATAGATACATCAATAATAGTAGAAAGTGGACTAATTATCTTTGCATCTTCTGGAGGTGGAAGGGATACAACAATAGTGCTTTCCAACCCAAAATCTCTCTCGGTCATCTTCTTCATAACTTCTTTCATTTCTTTCTTAGATATAACGACCTTGCCTGCAAAGTCATAAACTATATTATCTACTTTCCTCTTCCTTGATGCTCTAGTATGTTCCTCCCTAATCTTTTCATACTTTCCTCATAAGTAACCCATCTCTCCTATGATGAATCAACTTCTGAAGATAAAATGTGTTCTACTTGCATAATCAAAACTTCACAACTAACCTCATAACCCAATAGATAGCACCACTTCTTTCTAGGTAGAACTGCCTCAAAGCACACACAATAAATTTCAAAAATGAAACAAATTGAGTCTTTGTATTTCTCTACCACTACCTCAAGAATTCTCTCCCTTTCCTTCATCTCTCTTTGTAAGATTTTGATCATACCAAATAATTCACCATCTACCCAAGTGTTGTTCTGTCTCCTATAACTCTGAGAAATCTGAATACCAGTAGGTACACTTTCTTTCCATTCTCTAGGGTGCATTCCAAGAAATTTGTGAACAATGTGAATGTACATGTGTATCAACAAAGATCCAAATTTGAATCCCTTTGACTTATCCTTCTTGATCTTCCTTACATTCTCCAGGAATTGTTGTGTTAGGACTTTGCAAAGATTATACTTGATGTTTTCCTTGACCATTTTATAAGCCATTAAGATTATCCCTGCTGATACTGAATTGAGTCAACTGCTATAATGGATTTTATAGCCTAAAATCATAGTAATTAATCTGACATCCTGTTGGAATATATCATTTATTGTCATCACTCTTCTGTCCCACTCCAAATGCGTTAGGGTTTATACCATCTTCTTAGTGTTCTTCTAAACAACATGTACTATACTAGAGTTGTCCAAACCTATTATAGCATGATTTAAGTTGCTACATATATTCATAGGATGATCTCCAAGAAATATGAATTGGTCATGAACTTTGTTTAGAATAATTTTTATCCACTCTTCTTCATCAAAATCGTAAAGTTTGGTTACCTTCATGATACTTAGATTATTGAAGTGTGCGAACTCATCCTTCATATTTCCATCATCACCTATCATTCCTTCCATCTTTGTAGAAATATCTTCATCCCCCAAAGATTCATACTTACAATGTATGTAAGCCCTAATATCTTTGACAAGAAGAATGTTGTAGGGTGTTTGTGAAAACACGCCTTCGGGGTCATCCTTAGTAGATTGAAATGGGTGTTTCTTAAACTTGTATCTAGTTCTCTCTGCAACATCAAAAATCATTGGAGTATCTATTTTACAAGATTCAAGATCAATCTAAATACCTCTTTGTCTACTGAAATGAAAATTTATACTTTTGATCAAACTCTTCAACATGCTTTGATTCTTCTTCTGCTCTAGACTATATTATCCTTAGGCTCTACTCTACAAATGATGTTCACTTATGTTTTTTTAATTAACCTTATACTTCACTAAGTGATGAAATGACACAGTTCCCAATAAACTCATTTCTGCACAAAATCTAGTCGAATAACAATTTGGCGATCATAGAATATAGACTTGTAAAGCCATGCGATCATAGATATGTGTTCCAAAATATTTCTACATTCTCTCCCAAAGCTCGCTAGATCTTACTCCTAAAATTTAGGGGCTAGATAGATTTATGATGTATTCCTCCAATGCTCCCCTAAGGCCATGCTTGGCCATCTAGGTTGATGTAGCAATGTTAGCATCAGGTGAAGACCCAATAGCATCTACTGATTCTTCTTAAACCTTTTCCTCACTAGAATCCTTTACCTTCCATACCTTATTACTGCTGATATCTTCTTCTTTCCTGAAACAACTATCAAACTCACACCTGTACTCTGCAAGACTCTTACTAGTGTCACCAAGATTATTCTTTATAACTATAGGTGGTGGTACTCTCCTATTTTCAGTTCTATTGTGTCTAAAAAAAATTGTTATATCTCCTGGATTGTTACATTTGTAACATATAGGAGGTGATCTATTTTGATTAACCTACAACCTCCAATACCTTGCAATGTGCCCAAGGTTATTACATTTGTAACATGTGGTTTTAGCTGCTATCTCTTCACTAATGTAATCTTGTTTGTATCTTGATTGATTAGGTTTCCTACATTATGCTTTCTTGTGCCCATATGCATAGAAGTTAAAGGAATAACCAGAAAAAGGTTTGAAAGGGGCTTTACCTTTGCAATCTCTCTTCATGTGTTGAACCTTGTTACATCCAAAACATCTACCTCTGAAAGGTATGGTCTTTTCTTTAGGTTCTTCAAGAGTAGGTCTTTCTCCATCAATCTTCACATCATATTTTTATTTTTCATTCTTTGAACATTCAACTTCATTGAAGCCAACACCAATCATGTCTCCTTTTGGTTTATGTCTCTCTCTGTTCATCGATCAATTCACTGCTCATGTGAAGTCTCTCAATATGATTCTTTTCCTCAACAAGTTCTCCTTTTATGATCTGATTATATTCATCTAATTTCAGAGACTTGTTCTTGTAGTTATCAAGTTCAATCTTCATTTGTTCCATCTGAATATTAGCATCCTTTAAGGTTTCTTCAATTTTTTTTTAAGCATCCTTTTCTTGCTGAATCACTTTAGCCATTTGTAGTGAAGTAGTTTCATGATTAAGCTTTAAAGTATCTTTCTATTGCTCAAGCTTCCTTATCTGATCTGAAGTATCCCTATCTGAATCCTCTTTTATCTTAACCTTAAGATCTTGTCTTTGACTTCTAGAAGGTTCAAGCTGTTCTTTTAGTTTCTTAATGAATCCCTCTGCTTTTCTCAATTTAAATTTCAACTCACCATTCTCTGCTTTAGCTTTGTCAAGATCTTCAAGTGCTGCTTGAAATTTTTCCTCCAAAATTTTAGAATCCATCTTGATCTCCCTTAAGATGTTAAACTTTCTCTCCAAGGGCCAAAAGCTCTAATACCAATTGTTAGGATTAAGTAATACTGAGAGGGGGGTGAATCATTATTACAACACTTTAAAAATGAACTTAATAATTCCCCACTTAACTATATAATTACTAAAATGAAAAGCACATAAGCACACAACACACAACTCATAACACCACATGAATTATTGTCGAGGAAACCCTGGCCAAGGGAAAACCCTAGTGAGGATGGTACCCAAAAATATGTACTAAAATTATAGTGGTCCTGTTAGGATACCTAGCCTTGTTAGGAGCTGAATATTATATTAGCACATTTCCCTATTAGGGAAATAAAAAAACATGTTAAAGGTATACTGAGAACACAACTCTTACAATCAGAAATAGTTTTGTTACAATCACACTCAGTAATGAACAATACAAGCATCAACTAATGCTTAGATAGTTCCATTTGTATAAGCTCGCATCAACATCTTCCTGAAATCACAATGCATTCATTCCATCTGTCATTCCCATACCATATCCATACTATCCATATTTTTCTTTACAAAAATCTCTTCATATATATATATATGATTACATCATCCAGTCGGCTCTCAAATACATTACAAAATAGATTAATACTTATGAAAAGAGTAAATACAAAGTTAGAGACCTTATACAACCAAAGTATAGGTTATCCACAATCCCAATCCAACTTAGCATGTTTGGATTCCATGTCATACTCCCTTAATCATCACGACTATTCATCTTCTTTGTATCTCTGGTACTTTGTCTTTGCATGTCTTCAATACACTGTAACTCACTAGGATCAACACCAAAAATAAAGAGACCTTAATAGAAGTTCATACATACCCCAAAATTTCCTTTCCTAAGCTCACAAGTCTTCATACGCCATATACTAACTTTGCTATCCAAAACTATACTGCTATACTCTGTATTTCTGCTCACTATACTTAGTCATTTTGCAATCTGTATCTCCAAAACTATAAACAATTCCAAGCCATCATCATACCAGATGTGTTACCATAAATTAAAACCCTCAAGTGTCCCATATCATTCCAAAAATGCATCACTTGCCAACAATAACACCATATTTATTCTCGAGGAAACCCTGGCCAAAGGAAAAACCCCGGCGGGGATGGAACCCAAAAATTATGCACTAAGAGTATAATGTCCTTGTTACGAGACTTATCCTTGTTAGGATCTCAATATTACATTTGTTAAAAATCCCTATTAAAGGATAAACCCTGTTAGGGGTGATGCAATGGATCTCACTACTCTACAAGGACTCACTGTCCATATTACAAAGAGAAGTTTTACAATAGGAAAAATGAATTGTAGTAGCATCTGCGATGCCAAATCAATTCCAGTTGAATCTCACAATAATAATAATAAAATATCCACTTTTTTTTCCATTATCCATCCATACTCCTCCATAATATACTTCACATCCCATAAAAATGTATCTCAGTTAGATTAGTAATTCTTCACAAAATGTATATTCAAACTTGTCCCATAATAAGATAAACAAAGTGAAACCATTCATCCACCAAGATAGTTGAGGACATATCATAAACTAAAAATTAGATATAAAAAATAACTGAAGTTGAGTCCACAAATGTCACGTCCATTCACATACCTTGTTTATGTTGTTTACTATACTCACATAACTTCACCAACTTGTAACATTTTCTAGACATAATTGATATTATAGAGACCATAAAAGAAGATTTAGTATAATCCATACATCATACATCAAATATCGCATGTCATCGTATGATTTCCAATCAGGACAAGTCGACTGTACCCTGTTAACTGTCTTCTGTACTTACACATTTTTCACTAGCAGAGTATCCAAAAATGGTTTGTACATCAAGCAACCATACCAGTAGACTGTGTTTCCATAAATGACAACATATACATTATATAATGGCCACTTTCCAACAATTTGAACTAGCATAACAAAACTTGCTAGACCATTTGACTTTTCCTTGGCATACACTTTTAGGATTGGTTGACTAGCATAACACAAATTTCCAAACTATTTGACCTATCCTTTTCATGGGTTGAATAACATAACACAACTTTCTAGGCCATTAAACCTCTCATTTACATAAATTTTCATGAGTTGACTAGCATATGTTAGACCATCAACTCCCTCTTTACATTCTCTTTGATTGGTGGAGCTAGCATAACACAATTTGCTAGATCATTTACTCCTCTTATCTCTTGTTTCTTTGTCATGGATCACCTAGTGTAACACAAAGGGATATCATGTGTCATCCATGATTTTATTATTCTCGCCTCCATGATTCCATTACATAACACACCTTTCTACTTAATTGAGTCATGGAGTCTTATCTTATCTTTCATGTGTGCTCTTTTTATTTTTAGGTGACCACTCATGATTTTGTAATAGATTTTTGAGCATGATGCTAGTAGTTGAGAAATTGATCACCATTTTATTATGTATGGGTTCTCCAATTGATCTCATGCTCTCCTTTCACTTATTGGACCTCCAAATTATCCTTAAAAGTCATTATTGATTCAATTTCTTCAAAACTTGAGGTTATCCCTTATTTCTAAGTAAGCTCCCCTATTTTTTCCTCCAATCAAATAATTTATTCCATCACCTAGGCCCTATATCTCTATTTGTGGCCTTCCTAAACTATCCTAACCTTTGAATGATATATACTCATAAATCACACATCTACCCTATATTCCTTGAACCCAGACAAAATCTGAACTCATTCTCCAAGGTACATGTCACCATTGGCAACATGTCCCCGAAGATTGGGGTCCAAATTTGGCCTGAAGATCCATGCCAAGGTTTTAGTGGGAGATCTTATTCATCAAGCATTGTGGAAAACTAAAACATACATGATTTACTTTTAGGTTTTTTGGAGATCAAGCTATTACATTAGCATTAGTAATTACATTTAGAAAAGAATTGATCCATAAAGGTATAAGGTGATTGTACAAGTCAGATCTGGTTTCTATTTCATCTTTCCTTATAAAGTTTCCTTTCTTTTCCAAGTTTTATTCCTAAAGAGAGGTTTGAATAAGGAAAAACACTTTAGCTAATCTTCTTCCCCTTTTTTAAATGTGTAGGAATAAGTTACAGAGCCGTCAAACAAGATCTAGAAAGAATAGGAATTGCTGGATGATCCCTAAAAAGTTTAGTCAAAAACACCTAGTACATGTCACCATTTCCATAATATCCCAAGTACATATCACTATTTCCATCATGTTCCTTAAATTTTGATCCCAAATTTGGAAATAATCCAGGTCACAGCCTCTATGTCTTAGATCTACAGTTACATGTCATTCCAAGATTCTTACAGCTGAGAATTTAGGTCTAAAAAATCACTTCTCCTATTTCATTTCCAAGTGCATTCAAATTATTATTCATTCCCTTTTACACCATTTTTGTTAGTTGGATTAGGTCATATCTGTTCTTATTTAGTCTCTTGCATATTAATATCATTCCTTTCCTTCTCAATTTTAAGCAATAAAGGAATAAAAACCCTTCAAGCACAAATATTGTATTGGGATTTTTCTCACCAAGTGGTGTTAATCAAATTTTTCTTGAGGTGGTTTTGTATTCCAATTTACCTTATGAATTGGGGAAAACAATCATTTTATGTTATCCCCTTTTCATATTATACAATCCCTAAGTGTATCAGGTACCATTAGCAAATATGCTCTCCAAAATAATCCCCCAACCAAATGATAAACAATGTGATCTCCTGTCTGGGTATAGGAAGCCTCCAAACAATCTAACAAGCCTAGAAGGAAGTGGATTGTATCTATCCACCATATCTTGCCAGTGTACATCTTAAAAACTGATCGTATTGTCATCAAATATCCTCCTTAGGTCATCAATACCTCCCTGCTCCTCAACATCATACATCACCAACTCTCCCATCACTGGGATTGTTAGAATGCGATATACATCATCTCATGTCATTGTCATCTCACCAATGGGAAAGTGAAAGGTTTTGTAGTCACTATACCACCTCTTAGCTAATGTAATGAATATGCCCTTATTAACCTGATACTGGGGCATATCTAGGAGAGAATCTAATAGACACAAGGAAACGATATCATGTTCTTCTTGCACTAATTGAGGAACTAAGAAGAATTCCTTGGGGTACTAACCTCGAGTCATCAAGACATCAAAATACTCCTATATTCCAAGAATATAAAAATTTCAACACTATATCTATTATTCAATCAATTAATCAAATCTATCAATTAATTAATCAATCAATCAATCATCCTACTGAGTCATCAAGACATCAAAATACTCCTATAATCCAAGAATATAAAAATTTCAACACTATATCTATCATTCAATCAATTAATCAAATCTATCAATTAATTAATCAACAAATAAATCAATCAATCATCCTATCTATCATATCTATCAATATATCTCATCATATCATTTGATATTTCAATCAATCTCATTTAGAACCTATCAGTGACTCTCACTTATCATGAGGTCACACATCAAATCAACTATCAAAAAAAATCAAATCGATCATCAAAACCTATTGACTGGATATCAAAAAGGAGAAAAAGTTAAGTCCTTGAAATAATAGGTGCTACTTTGTTCCATAGATGCACTACTGAAATTTTAATTTGTGCTAAAAAACTTGTTAGACACACTAAAAAGTCATATGCACTAATATGTTCAATAGATATGCTAAAAAATCAAACCTATGCACTATTCTAACATATGCGCTAGTCTACATAACAGTTGCGCTAAAAAAACATCAATTGTGCTAAAAATATCTAAAAATAAATGTGCTAATCTATGAAGCATATGCACTAAAAAATTGAACATGTGCACTAAAATACATATTTCATGCAATAAAATGCAAAATAATTTCTAAATCTATCAAAAAAACATGTGAAAAATGAAACATTTTAATGGAAGAATGAGGTTTTTGAGGTACATACCGAAGGAATGTACTCTTGGGGCCACTCGTGTCATTGAACCCGCTCGAATTTGTCCTTGGCATGAGGGATTACCATTATGCTTTGCATCAAAGGCTCTAAGTTCTCCAAATTTTTCTAAAGGAGATGTGTGCAAATGAGGTGAAAGTGACCCCTTTTACCCTTATATGCCCTTTTTACCAATGGTAATTAAGTTGCATTGAATTAATTTTCACCTTGGACATTAAATTCATCATAACCAGGGTATTGTATAATTTTTATCAGCAAATCAGTCAAAGATTTTTCAGAATTTTTTTTTTTTTTGAAAAGTTCTATTTTTTTTCAAAAATTCCAAGAATGATAATTTTTTTTTTTTCCCATTCATATTTTGAGGGGTCATGTACTCAATATTAAAATTTTCGTTGCCTGGGGAGTCAATCAAATTTTTTTTAAACCAACACACTGATCTCGGGTAGCATCGAATTTTCTTTGAACCAACGTATCAAGTGCACATTGATTCAAAGAGGGGAAAAATGTATACACATAAAAATAGCCTAGAGAAATATTTTTTATATTAGAGATAGTTCAAAAATAACAATATATGAGATTTTCAGGAGTGTCTATAAAATATCACAAGTACTTATCAGATCACATCAAAAAGAGCCTAGACTATGATAACAATTTAATAATATCAACATGAAAAATATAAAATATCAACATCGAGAGAGTTCATAAAAAAAAATGAGATCCCAGGTCATCATGCATCCCGTAAACCTATAATATTGTGTCTTCCTTCAATGTTATCTATTTCAAATCTCCCTAGGGGGGTCAATATAAGGTTCAACTACTACATCCCACTTTGGGGCATCAGTCAACTTGGGTTCCTTGTTCTTCAAATTCTATTATCCTTAAAAAATTGGTTTAGAGCCTTCAATTCCTCCTAATCCTACATGTACATGTAAGCATTGAATAAACAAGTAGACTTTATATCTAATTTGTAAGTTATTCATAAACCCATTTTTGGGTATTTCAAGCACGATATAGACCTGCAACATAATATAAGGTATGCGAGTTTAATGACACCCAGTAAGACTCCTCCTTTTACCTTGAAATACTTTCTCATTCCTCTTAGTCCACAAAAACCAAATAATTTCACAAAAGAGAACAAACTAGAAAATATTCAATCTATCATTAAGACAGTCAACATATCCAACAAGAACATCAATCCAAGACAGGCGTGGGTAGGGATTCCAAATCATAGGATGCCCAAGAAACACATACCAAATAATTTTCACAAAAAAACATTTGAAGAAAAGAGGTATTACATACTCATTAATAGAACACAAAGAGAAATAAAGGGGGGCTAGATCTAGAGATGATAAAACATCCTAAACTGCAACCTTTTTAAGCAAAATAAGCCATCAAAACCATTTATTTTTAGGTTCACATGGTTGGTGCCAAAGATGGTTAAGGGAAAAATTCCATTTAGACTCCAGCCATTTACTGTCCCAAGACTCATTAATCACTTTAGGATATTCGAGTCATCTCTAAGCATTTGATAAATCTGTTTCATAGTTATATTGTTAAAATGAGTTCCATCCTTCCATTTCAATTGATCCATACACTATCTAGTAGATAAGGTCTTCCCAGGGAAGAAGGACCCAATAGCCTTATAGACCACTATATAATTATTCTTATGAGAGAGAGGGATACCAAACTTGGACCACAAATAATCCCATGAACCAAGATGATTTCTCACCAAGATATCACTAATGGAGAGAAAAGATAAGGAATTCCATAGCTTAGCATAACAACTGTGTCAGATAAAGTGGTTTATTATTAAGCATCACCCCTCACCACAATGATCTATCCATTATTGAATAGGTGGGAGAGTGGCCAATAGCCTCTCTAGAGAAAAATAGACCCCTGACTTGGGTCCATGCCTTCCATAAGGAAGAGAAGATAATAGAGCCAAAGATTTTAACATCAAAGTCTCCCATCAACATGTCACACAAGCCCAAGCCATTCCATCTTTTGCCCCTTTTTGGTTTAGAAAAACTAATATTGTATGATAAAAGTTTCCCATGGTTCATTTCCTTGTACAAATTTGTAAATCCATTTGGAGGATAGAGCATCCCCATGAGTCTTAAGGTCGCAAAGACTAAGACCCCCAGTTCTTTGGGGGTTGACCTGGAGAAATGTTAATTAAATGAGTTATTTAAGTAATTGCTATTTAATTACTCTACTTTATAAAGGAATTATTTAATTATTTTATAGTTCATCTACTTAATTATTCACATCCTAAATCTATTTTCCACCTCACCTCCTCTCTCCACCTCATCTCTCCAACTCAACTGCAACCTCAACACGTGGCTAATCATTGAATATCTTAAAACCAAAAATGTTGATTTATCATCAACAAAAATAATGACTACATGTCATAAAGGTTATCCATGCAATATCCACTTGGCCTCTTGGGGTTAAGGAGGGATCAATCCACATTATTTTCTCCTCCATTTGGCATCTCAACCTTCTATTCCTCCAACACAATCTGAACCGTTGATCCTTACCACCTATGCTCATTCCTTTATAAATCTACAAATAGGCTGCCATTTTAGTGAAAATGGATCCGTACACACACTTAGCTAATTTTGATATAAATCTTTATTTGCACAACCATTTTAGCATAATAAATTCAATTTTATCATATCAACATCATTGTATAATAATTTGTAGCTTTCTT
The DNA here is from genome assembly GCA_018584345.1 of Thuja plicata. Lineage (NCBI taxonomy): Eukaryota > Viridiplantae > Streptophyta > Pinopsida > Cupressales > Cupressaceae > Thuja > Thuja plicata. The sequence goes on from MU226072.1 coordinate 2,279,629, forward strand.
AGTTGTAGATATTCATCTTTAATCATGCACGTTAGCTTTAAATTGTCATTATATCATAGCTTCATTTTCATCATAATCACTCACATATCTTCATCATTTTTTATAATGCATATTGTAGATAATAATCACATTCTTTAAGTTTTCATCCTAATGGTCACAAATGCATCTAAGAGCTAATATAATAGCCAAATGGATCCTTCAAGATAGAGGAAAATGATACATTTTTGAAGAAATATATTTTGATTTTATGTATTTCTTTAGATTATCATTGCTTTGATATAATGCTTCATTGGTGTGTTAGTTTTAATATGAATACCCTAATTTCTAGCATACACCTACATAGTGAGAAACAAAATATAACAAAAAATCTAAGTTTACTAGTAAATGAAATTTTTGGATGAGTTTAAAGATAATACCAACTATCTAGAATAGTTTAGACATAATGATTAGCTTGAAATTTCTCCATCCTTCAGAGAAAAAACCTTACAGTTAAAATTACTACAAGCCCTAGCATGTTCTCAATAAAAAATAAACTAGTTCTAAAGCATTAGATCTCTAATATATTTATAAAAGTAATCACACTTTCAAAAAAGTTATTTTCAAATTTGAGATACTATTTGAAACTTATGAGCTTATAGAGCTTATACCTTTTGAGCATGATAATTGAAATTATGAATATTTAAAGTGGCACTGAAGCACTGCAAGAATGATATATAATAGTTCTTACATGTAGTAGTTATTCAAATTTTTGTTGATGACAATTATTCAATTGTGTATTGTCATTGATGTTACGCATGTATATGCACTTATGTAGTTATGTTACACAAATGTCTACATCAAAACCAAGCATAGTTAGTGTATGCCAAGTGAATCTCAGTGTTTTTCGAGCTCAGTCAGGTATTGAAGAAATTTAGTTATTACCGAGTTCACTCGGGCATTATAGTGTAGTTCGGGCATTAAAGAATTTCAGTGTTGACTGAGTTAAACAGTTAGTGTCAGCCAACTAACAGATGATTACATTTTATGTTTAAATGGGCATATGAGGCCGACAGATTTGAGTTTCATTATTCAGTTGGAAGGTTATAGAGGCCTACTTGACAAGGTCTATCATATATCCAAACTTGACCTTATATATATATATATATATATATATATATAGGTCAAGTTTGGATTGTAAAGTGAGTAGTAATTAAATTACTGGATGACCATGATATGAAGAGCAAAGGTGAAATCAGATGGGATTCTGATTAAGGACAGATCATCTGAACATAGATGCAATAGAACATTTGATCAGCGAGGATCTAGTTTACAAATAGAGCAAGATCTGAATCAGAAAAGACAGTTGCATATACAATCAGGTCAATCCATTGTTACTTTCTAACAATTGTAGCAGTGATTCAAATCTCTTAACAGAGTAGACTTAATAGTCTTTTGTAAATTCTCTCACAAGGTGACATTTCTATATTGAAGTGTTTGAAGACCTCTAACAAGGCCACTCCTTACAGGATGATAAAATCCTCTAACAGGGTCACACCTAACAGTGTGTTATTGTAACCTTTAACATGGCTCACTTCAGAAGAGTGAAAAATAGTAACTAGTTGGAATTGGTGGTTTTTCCCATATTGGGTTTCCACGTTAAATCTTGGTGTCATCTATGTTCATTTATTTTATGTTTTATGTTTCTTCACATAATCTCTAAAAGGATAATTACTTTATATATCTCAAGATTGATTGGTTCTCCGAGTTACAACAGAATATCTTAATTGATCGAGGGACAGTGATCTATTGTTCAAGACATCTAAGGGACTTGGATTTTTTTTTGTAGTAACTGATTCACCCCTCCCCCATCCATCTTGAGGATGATCATTGAAATAATGAATATTTAAAGTGGCACTGAAGTACTGCAAGAATGATATATAATAGTTCTTATGTAGTAGTTATTCAAATTTTTGTAATCAACAAGCTGCTATCATCATTCACTTGCTATATTTCTATCTCATGCTCTTTGTATCCACCAATATCTTGACCTATCTATTTACCTATTACTATCCTTCTCCTCCATCTCCACCTCTCTCTATATTACATTCTTCTCTCTCCCCAATCTCTACATCTTATAATATCTTAGACTTAGTCAAATTTCAATAATCACTAAGCTCCTCTCTCTCTCTCTCTCTCTCTCTCTCTCTCTCTCTCTCTCTCTCTCTCTCTCTCACACACACACACACACACACACACACACNCCCCTCTCTCTCTCTCTCTCTCTCTCTCTCTCTCTCTCTCTCTCTCTCTCTCTCTCTCACACACACACACACACACACACACACACACACACACAACCACTTTTGATTGTCTAACTCATCTCCTTCCCCTCTCCTTAATTTTTTTACTGATTGTATGTTTGAAGTCATTTGTTGATTATCAACCAAGTTACAAATATGGTGATAAATATTATCAGTTAATGTATTGTCATTGATGTCAAATTATTTGAGTATCATTATGGTGGAAAACATTTTTTATGGATTGAAGAACTAGAACAAACAAATTTTATGTGGTCGGTAAATGAAGAGTTTTGTATACATCGAGAGATAGTGAACACCAAGTAAAACACAATGTATACCGAGCATAGTGATAACCGAGCTAGTGATTGCCAATACAATAATTGATCGAGCAATTTATTTAAACCAAGGCCAACTAGAATGTTGAGCTAGAAATTGATGATTTCAAGGTAAAATATGAAGTTTGTTATTTTGATCAAACGATTATGAAAATTCAAGGAAGATCGGATGACAAAGATTGAAACATGTTTTTAACACAACTGTCGAGGATGGTTTAAGTAGCAAAATCAACGATAGAGATTAAGAAGAAAAATATGAAGGATGGATATTAAATGAGATATGATTTCTATATAAGAGACAAGAGATTCATTTTGAATTACATGATTCTATGAGGCGCATGTGCAAAGTTTATGCATGTCTGATCAAACTGGTTCAAGACAGAATCAAGGGTTTTCTGTAGACATCACCGAACAACAGAGAAAAGAGCATTACCAACCAGAACAAGTATGAAGTATGAGATGACCTCAAGTGAAAAAATTGATCAGATGTATTATGTACTTAGCATAGATCTAAAAATATGCAAAATAGAGCTGTATTTGAATTAGATGATTACTGTATTAGTTTAACCATTGTTACAGATAAATCTCTTAACCAAGTAGGACGTAAAAGTCTTTATTATGACATTCTAATGACTGTTGAGTGTTTTCAGTTGACCCCATAGTGAGTGCATGGTCAAGAGAGAACTGTTAGTTTTAAATCCTCTAACTAGGTCACATTTAACAGTGTGCACTGTAATCTTTAATAGGGTTGGCTCCTCACCAAGCTCACTTTAGAAGAGTGAAATATTTTGGGTTAGCAGTCCCAGGTGGTTTTTCCCTTAGCTGGGTTTCCATGTTAAAAATCTATGTGTTAATGTGCATGAATGTTGTGGATTGTTACTTTTCTTTATAATTTACTTTATTGACCTAGAGCGGTAATCACAATATTAATTTACTAATACTCGGTAAACACTAATGACTAAAGTTTGGGATTATAGAATACATTTCACCGAGTTGAATTATATGCTTGAATTTGTTTTTATATTCATCTAGAGGAATTTGGGACTATAGGATAATTGGGAGCTAACTGATTTACCCCCCTCTTAGTTATTCTAACAAAAATAGCCTTTTTTATATAGCTAAAACCCATCAAGAACAAAAAAGAAGAGAAATCAATCATTTAAACTCATATGTGACAAAAAATATTACAGTGTTTGATATTGTTTCAAAAAAACATAAAAACCTGTTGTGGTGCCTTGAACAAGTTGCAATAGTTTTTTTGGCCTTTGGGAATGAAATTTAGCTATATAGAATGCATACAGGTTATGTTTAGTATTGAGATAAATGTGTAATGTTCATATTCTTGTGTTAAATGAACCAAGTTATAGTCTTATATAGCATGTACACACTTTGGTTATCTAGATTTGTTATTTGTCCCTAAGAAAACTCCTAAATAAAATTTATGATTAAAGTGAGGAGAGATAAGAAAGATAGGAGAGAGGGGAGGGAGACGAGGTAGAAAATTATAAAAATTTGAGAGAGAGAGAGAGAGAGAGAGGATAATTAGGGCTTAGAATAGGTAGAGATGGCGATGGGGGAAGGAAGATGAGAGAGAGAGAATGAATGATGAGAGGGTGAGAGACATATATATATATATATATAGAAATGCTTATATATACATACGTACATACACACACACATATATATACATATATATATATATACATATAGATATATATCTTTACACACACACACATATATATATAGACATATATATGTGTATATGTATATACATATACATATACATGTGTATATATATACATATATACATATATATGCACACACACACACATTGTTAGTGAACAGACTTGTCTTTTCAGAAAATCCTTCCAAAATGACTCTCAAACACCCATATAGGAAGACACAATCTGCAATTAATAGTTGGATAGATTATCATCAGACTGATAATCTTCCTCTGAATTTTACAGGGTATAGCTCCTCGATCAAATGTGCAATGAATTAATTGGTTTTAAACCATACATTTTCTTTTAACTGGAAAGAAACTAAAGGCTACTATTCAATCATCAACATGATTTGAAAGTGTTTGTTAAATAAAATAAGGAAAGATACAATTTGAAAGAAAATAAAGTTTCCATCAAACAACACTTCACAGTTAATCCCAAATGACATCTATATTTAAAAAGAAAACAAATGAAAGACTTCCTTTTCGGTATGATCATATTGTAGAAAACAAAGTTTCAAAATACATTCATGCATACAATCTTTTGTGATAGAAAAGATATGAATGAATGATTATAAAGGTCCAAAGTCCAATTACTATCAGAAAATAAAGTTTAGATAACTCAAAGATTATGAACATCATCTTCCATTTATTCATATTTGCATAGAAATTCAAAGCCCTCTATCCCTATACAATATGATTTCTCAGAAAAGAATTCCCCCATCTCTGATTAAAAAAAATAAAATTATATTCCCCCTCCCCCCAAGCACAAAGAATTTTTTTTTTGGGCCAAAGAAGAAGCTTTCCTTTTTGAAAGAATTTCATATTTAAAGATATCCTCACACAAGCACACTTATTTTTATGGTATCCAATTCTTGGGAAACCTCTTCGGTTACAACATGGCTCCCCTTTCTTTCTTTGGTAATTGATTCTTGAAAGATTTTTAATACTTTCTTTTAATCTCTCATATTCTTCAGAGGAACTATCTCTTTATGATAATTTATCCTTATCATAATGTTGTTTACAAATATTTTACATTTGAAACATTATAATAATACATCCAATAGTAGTGGCATTGAGAATATAAAATATATCCTCATCTATATCACAATATTTATTCTGTCATAATCATTGTCCAACATTATTTGTTTTAACCCACTTGCACAAAATCCTTTGTATCTCATTAACCATGAAACATTTGGAAGATCTCTCCAGTGATAATTTAGGTAACTAGGTTTCTTCAAACATATTTCAATTTCAGAAAGATCCAATGATGGAGTTGGAAGTTATGCCCCTCGTAGTATGACTATTTTTATGCTTCCTCCAAATTTATGATTACAAAATATTCTTAATTTTTTCTTCTTCACAATCATCTCATGATTTCCTTGATATGCTTGAGTGATTCAATATATTCACCAATGGCCATGTCATTCTACAGTTATAGGTTACTAGCAATGGGAATAAATCATCAAGTTCATCACAGTTCTGCCCATCTTTTTGTGGTGTCTGAGGTTCCTACCAACAGGTTTGGCTTGTCAAAAACATGTTGCCACCTTTGAATTCATTCCACATAAATGTGCATTCCTCAGTTGTTACTTTTTGTTATTTGGTTTGTTTTATTTTTGATTGAAAGCAATCAAACAACTTAAATAACTCCATTTCTTTGTTGAGTATGAACATACTGGCATTCTGTCAAGTATTTCAATTTGATGAAATAGAAATCATTTTTGTTATTCTTCATTCTTCTTATTGGGCCCTTGTTTCTTTATTGGCATCACTTCTATCTCCAGCTTCACCATAAGAATATGAGCATTTGACCATTTGGGACTTATCAAGCTCGAACATTTCTCATTACTATCCATGGGGCATTTGTTACATTCCCATGATAATAGTTTTATTGTATTGCTTCATCAACTTTAAATTCATCCATTGTATAGAATGCATGTTGGTCTGCATAGTCCACATATCTCGACCCTGGCTGAATTGAATGAACTCTATCGAATCTGAATTTTGAATTGAGTTGATCCTCTGTGAGCCATGTTGAACCATTGAACTCACAACAGTGGATGAACATGTTGAACCAGCGAACCCTTAGAACCTACAAACTGCTTGAATCTTTGAACCACTTGAGCTACTTTGAACCACTTTGAATGACTTTGAACCATGTTCAAAGGGGTTCAAATATTCATGCTTTCTCTTATTAGTATTAACACATGGACTTGGAGGGAATATGTTTTTCAAAGTGAAACATGATTGTGGAGACAGTCTATTTTCAAAATTTTAAATCGGGGTCCATATGGGGGCTAACATTGGCTCTACTAGGGGACTGCTTTTTCATTAAAAAAAGTAGAGAACTCCAGCAGCTCTGGTTGAAAATAAATCGGTGGCTAGCACCATTGGACAATAGAACTTCATAAAGAATGGATTAAAGGAAGCTTCTTGTAGAGAGGGCAGAGGGGAGAAGGGAAAATGACAAACCAAAATAGAAAGAAAGAGAAAACCATACCACCAAACCACCTAAAATAGCAACAAGCTGAAACAAAGCGGACTAAACTAAGCACGACTAAACTTGCAAAGAAAGAACACATTTACAAACATATACATAGGTAGGAAGATCCTACCACAACACTATAAATAGAAGTACTTACACAAAATCATCCATCGGATGAGAAGAGTAGGTACCCTTCTTGTTTAAAGGATCATGCGTGAATAGAGTTACCATCCAAGACCACTGATCTTTAACAACCTCCTTGGTGCTGAATGCCATACTAATAATGTGTAGAAATTTAGTGACATAAAAGTCATTCCCAAAAAACCAAATCGTGTCACAAACTTCTAATATTTTTTGGGCTTTTTGCATATCTTCTTTCAAATGGCTCCCAACTTCAGGCTGAAAGAGATGATGTCTAGAAACCTCCTCAAGGGAAACTACATAAGCTTTGAAATAAATTCTACCAAGATCATCATTTTTTACATAATCTCTAGTATTATGACATACTTCAGCAAAGCAAGATTTTTTATGAAGCACAAAATCTGCTCTTACCGGAGTACTTACTTTATTTCATGAAAGAAGCACATCAGCATTATGCATACCAAGCATCCCATCCATTTCTTCATTTATCAAATCATCATGGTGCTCAACCCCATTTCTATATTCTGGAATTTTCACAGTGGGGTTCTCTTCTTTGATAATTGATCTTTCTTGTTGCTGTGGCACCTCATAGACATGATTATTTTCCCGTTCCAACTCATCATTCACGTTGTATAATAGATTTTTAGAATTAGATAAATCTTTATCATTACCATATGTCATCTTATTATCAACACAAGTTCTAATAGGGGAATATGATATCGCTTCACTATCACAATTGATAGATTCTTTAATTGGTTGATTACAAATTTAAAAATGCAAATAATCATCCTTATTCGTCCCTTCAATGAAACTAGAAGTCTCACACTACTACATGCTAATATAAAAATCTTTATTATCATAACTAATTGAATTTAGATGAACATTCCATACCTATGGAATTGAGAGACCTCCAGACTGAAGAAAGAATGTGATAAAGCCTTGTCATTTGAATTTACGAGCTCTTCAACATCACTTTGCTCCTTCTTTCTTGTTGATGGTTTTTACACGACATATTTTCTCTTGATGAGAATAGCACCATAAAACGATTTCAACCATCCCACTTGTTTCACCACATCTTCTGTAACCTCTCTGATGGGATTGTTTTTGAATGGGGGAATAAAGATAAAGATATATGAGATATCTTCATTTCTTGCTGGAACCCAATCTTTTAAAGTTTTCTGATATGTTAGAAAGGCTTCTTGGCATTCTTCTTCAATAGAGCTGCCAACCTCCATCCTAGGGGAGGTACCTCTAGTCTGGGAAAAGAAAACAATGGACTCTTTGACCAAAAATTCTAAAAGCTGAAACCGAGTCGCCAATCTCTTCTTGGAGAGATAATAATAAAAGTTTTTACTGCGACAAGAAAGTACTGATCTTTCACTTCTATTCCCCAGTAGAGTCACCAAAAACCTGTTAGTGAACAGATTTGTCTTTTCAGAAAATCCTTCCAAAATGACTCTCAAATGCCCAAATAGGAAGACACAATCTGCAACTAATAGTTGGATAGATTATCATGAGACCGATAATCTTCCTCTGAATATTATATGGTACAGCTCCCCGATCAGATGTGCAATGAATTAATTGATTTTATACCACACATTTTCTTTTAACCAAAAATCAACTAAAGGCCACTAATCAATCATCAACATGATTTGAAAGTGTTTGTTAAATAAAATAAGGAAAGATACAATTTGAAAGAAAACAAAGTTTCCATCAAACAAAAATTCATAGTTAATCCCAAATGACATCCAGATTTAAAAACAAAACAAATGAAAGGGTATGTGCACCAAGTTGTGGACCAAAAAGGGGGGTATAAGTGGACACCTTTTTTCTGAAATCGGGTAAACCTAAACTTGGAATAGGTGTTTGAGGGTCATGCACTCAAAATAAGAAGATGTGTAAAAAAATAAAAATTTTAGTACTTTGAATCTAGTTTCTAAAACACTATTTTTTAAAAAAAACCAATAAGATTAAGAGGGTCAAACCTTGCGCGCACAGAAACATGTTCCTAATTTTTTTGGAAAAACATAACATAGATGTTTCCATGTGCGGTACAAAAGATATAGTTATATTCAGTATTTTTTAAATCCATTTGGTAGGATAATAGGTAAGAGTGAGATATAGAAGTTGTGTATTCTTTTGTAATTTTCCGATGAGTATTTTTTTTCTGTGATTTTTTTATCTGATTGCATCCGAAAATTTTGGTACTTGTTCGTGTGTTGGGCATAACTTGCATAAAAATAATCAAAAAATGAAATTTAAAAAAAAAAGTGTATAGAATCAAGTGTAGAACAATAATATGTAATTTATTTGTAATTTGATTAAGTATATCAAAAGTTATTAAAAAAATGGTAGACATGTGTCTATGAGGACAATCAAGACACTAGTAAAGAAAATTAAAGTTTTGCTATGCTAATGTTGTCCAAAAAAAGAAAAATTTATATGGTTAGAAAGCTAAGAAGACATATGAGATTATGCTGAAAATTATAAAACTACCTAGTTGACAAATTGTAAACCTAATGAAGATAAAGTTGAGAATTCATCTTACAAGATGAAAAAATGTCTAAAAGAAAAAAAATGGAGGGAAAATGAGCATCCAAGCCTTTGGGTAATTTTTCAAGCCTCTTCCCAAGCCATAACCCAATCGGGTTTCTAAATTTAAAATAACCCGATTGGGTTCTGACAAGAAAAAATTACTTCAAAACTCGATTGGGTTTTGAAGAAGTAAAAACTATTCATTTTATTCTCCATAACCCGAGCAGGTTATGAAGAAACTAAAATAGGCTTTTCTTCTGGAAGCCATAACTTCCACATATGGAGTTTGACTGACTCCATTCAAAAAGCATAGGAAATATGTTGAGATGATATAACACATGATTAACCTAAAATCATCTTTTGTCATCAAATTGTTTTTATCCATTCATTTGAATCAAGTAAGGTATAAAATAGGTACTCATCATTGCCCATACATGTAACATATAGGAAAATGAGTATGCTCTCTCTCTCTCCCATATGATAAGCAGTGGAAGAGAGAGATAGAGAGAGAGAGAGAGAGAGCATACTCATTTTCCTATATGTTGCATGTATGGACAATAATGGGTATGTATTTTATACCTTACTTGATTCAAATGGATGGCAAAAAAAATGTTGATGACTAAAGATTATTTTAGGTTAATCATGTGTTAGATCATCTCAAGATCTTTCCTACACGTTTTGAACGGAGTCAATCAAACTCCCTATGTGGAAGTTATGGCTTCCAGAATAAAAGCCTATTTTAGTTTCTTCATAACCCTCTCGGGTTATGGAGAATAAAATGCATAGTTTTTAATTTTTCAAAACCCGATCGGGTTCTGAAGTACTTTATGCTTTTCAGAACCCGATCGAGTTATTTGAAATTTAGAAACCTGACCGGGTTCAAGACATATTGAGGTTTTTAATAATATTTTCTAGGCTTGGTTACCAAGCCTAGAACAATTTTAAATTTTCAATAACCCGATCGGGTTATATGAAATTTGAATTCTTTTTAAAGATGTGTCCACTTTTTTGGTCCACAACTTGGTGCGCATACCTAATTCAAGACTTCCTTCTTGGTACAATTATATTACAGAAAACAAAGTTCTAAAATATACTCATGCATAGAATATTTTGTGACATAAAAGATATGAATGAATGATTATAAAGACCTAAATTCCAATTACGATCAGAAAATAAAGTTAAGATAAATCAAAGATTATGAACATCATCTTCCATTTATTAGTATCTGCATATAAATTCAAAGCCCTCTATCCCTATACAATATGATTACTAAGAAAATAATTCCCCCCATCTTTGATTACAGAACATAAAATTATATTCCCCCTCCCCCTAAGCACAAAGACTTTTTTTTTTCGGGCCAAAGAAGAAGCTTTCCTTTTTGAAAGAATTTAATATTTAGAGATATCCTCCTGCAAGCCCACTTAGTTTTCTAGTAACCAATTCTTGGGAAGCCTCTTTGGTTACAACATGACTCCCCTTTCTTTCTTTGGTAACTGATTCTTGAATGATTTTTAATACTTTCTTTTAATCTCTCATCTTCTTCCGAGGAACTATCTCTTTATGATAATTTATCCTTATCATAATGTTGTTTACAAATATTTCACATTTGAAACATTATAATAATATATCCAATAGTAGTGGCATTGAGAATATAAAATATATCCTCATCTATATCACATTATTTATTCTGTCATAATCATTGTCCAACATTATTTGTTTTAACCTGCTTGCACATAGTCCTCTATATCTCGTGAACTAGGACGAATTTGGAAGATATATCTGGTGATAATTTAGGTAACTCATTTTCTTCACACATATTTCATTTTCTTCACACATATTTGAATTTCAGAAAGATCCAATGGTGGAGTTGGAAGTTATGCCCCCATAGTATGACTATTTTTCTGCTTCCTACAAATTCGTGATTACAAAATATTCTAAAAAATTTCTTATGCACAATCATCTCATGATTTCCTTGATATTCTTGAGTGATTCAATATAATCACCAATGGCCATGACATTTTGAAATTATAGTTTACTAGCAATGTGAATAAACCAACAAGTTCATCACACTTCTGCCCATCTTTCCATGGTGTCTGGGATTCCTAACAGTAGGTTTGGCTTGTGTAAAAAATGTTGCCACCTTTGAATTCCTTCCACATCAATGTGCATTCCTCAGTTGTTACTTTCTGTAATTTGGTTTGTTTGATTTTTTATTTCAAGCAATCGAACAACTTCAATAACTCTGTTTCTTTATTGAGTATGAACATACTGGCATTCTATCAAGTATTTCAAATTGATGAAATAGAAATCATTTTTGTTATTCTTCATTCTTCTTATCGGGCCCCTGTTTCTTTATTGGAATCACTTTTATCTCCAGCTTCACCATAAGAATATGAGCATTCGACCATTTGAGACTTATCAAGCTCGGACATTTCTCATTACTAGTCATGGGGTATTTGTGACATTCCCATGATAATAGTTTTATTGTATTTCTTCATCAACTTTAAATTCATCCATTGTATAGAATGCCTTTTAGTCTACACAGTCCACATATCTCGACCCTGGTTGAACTGAATGAACTCTATCAAATCTAAACTTTGAATTGAGTTGAACCTCTATGAACCATGCTAAACCATTGAACTTACTGCACTGGACGAACATGTTGAACCAACGAACCCTTAGAACTTGTGAATTGCTTGAATCTTTGAACCACTTGAACTAATTTGAAAACCATGTTCAAAGGGGTTCAAATATTTGTGCTTTCTCTTATCAGTATTAACACATGGACTTGGAGGGAAGATGTTTGTCAAAGTGAAACATGATTGTGGAGACAATCTGATTTCAAAATTTTAAATCGGGGTCCATATAGGGGCTAACACACACATATATATATTTACTTACATATACATATACATACATACATACATATATATA
>MU226072.1:2292418-2297418 GCA_018584345.1 Thuja plicata
TATATATATATATATATATATATATATATATATATATATATATGTATGTATATAGATATATATGTATATAGGTATATATGTATATATATTTGTATATATATATATGTATGTATGTATATACACATACACATATACACATATATACACACATGTGTATGTATATAATGTGTGTGTGTGTACACATATATTATATATGTAACTATATACATATGTGTAACCTATATTAATTTTACATTCATATGTTTTTAATTCTACAAAACCCGATCAGGTTCTATAGAACTAAAAACATATGCAAAACCTGAACTATGCACAATTTTTTTAGTTCTACATAACCTGATCGAGTTTTTAGTATTTAGGAACCCGATAAGGTTTTGAAGAACTAGGAAATCATCACTATATTTTTACATAACCCAATTGGGTTTTTTAATAGTTAAAAAATCGATCGCATTATGCTGAGGTAATAGGATTGGATAAGGACCCTAAGGCTTGGGAGCTTTTCCCCCTCTATTTCTCCCCTTTTTCATGTCTTTTGTTCTTCCAGATTGATTTATCAACTTCCTCATCACCAAGTTTACACATCATCAAGTGGGTATTTGTAAAATCACCACCATAATTTTACACATCTTTTGAGCTTTCTAACCATATAAATTTCTCTATTTTTGGACAACATTAGCATAGTAATGTTTAATTTTCTTTACCAGTGTCTCCATAGTTCTCAGAGACATATGTCTACCATTTATTAATAACTTTTGATATACTTGATCAAATTTATAAAAAATTATGTATTATTGTTTTACACTTGATTCTATACACTTTAAAAAAAAGTTTTCATTTTCGATTATTTTGATGCAAGTTATGTCTAGCGCATGAATAAACACTTGATTTTCAAGATGCGCCCACTTCAAAAAGTTATACAAAATAGACACTCAACTTAAAATTATAAAAAAAATACACAACTTATATCTCTTAGTCTTACCTATCTTTCTACCAAAGGGTTTTTCAAAATACTAAATCTAACTATATCTTTTTTTATGCGCACACTAGACACTATGTAATGTTTTTATGAAAAAATCAGGAATATTTTTTTGTGTGCAATGATTTTGGCCCTCTCAATATTATCCATTTAAAAATAAAACTTTAGTAGTTTAGAAACTACATTTACAGTCCCACAATTGTTATTCTTTACACATCTTCTAATTTTGAGTGCATGACTCTCAAATTTCTCTTTGAAGTTCAGGTTTACCTAATTTCAGAAAAACATTGGCCACTTATACCCCCCTTTTTACACACCATCTTGGTGCACTTACCCTGAGATAGATGTAGAGAGGGGATAAAAGGATATTGATAGGGAGAATGACAGGTATAAATCTTAGGGGAGATAAAGATAGAGAACAATGGAGAGGGAATGACTGAGGGTGAGAGAAGGAGAGAAGAAGAGAAGGATATTTCTGTTGATAAATAGAGGGAGGTAGGGACGAAGGTAGAGGTATATAGAATGAGTAAGATGGGAGATAAAGATAATTAGAAAATTAAAGAGTGACAGAGGTAAATGCAGATGGAACATGGGAGGGTGATAGGAAAATAAGAGAGAGAGAGAGAGAGAGAGAGAGAGAGAGAGAGAGAGAGAGAGAGAGAGAGAGAGAGAGAGAGAGAGAGAGAGATNGAGAGAGAGAGAGAGAGAGAGAGAGAGAGAGAGAGAGAGAGAGAGAGAGGTTTATGGATCATGGGAGACAAAGAGAGTGAAATAAAAATAGAGAGACTGATGATAAGATCTTGGTGATTATTGAAATTTGACTAAGCCTAAGAAATTATAAGATATAGAGCTCGGGGATAGAGGATAGCGTGAAATAGAGAGAAGTAGAGAGGGAGGATAAGGAGATTGATAGGGAAATAAATAGGTCTAGAGTTTGGGGGAGACAAAGAGAGAAAAATTAAAAGATAGAAAAAGAATGATGATAAGAGCCCACTAATTACTAAAATTTGACTAATTTTAAAAAATGATAACATCTCCTAAAACCTAAAATTTGCATTATGACTTATAAAGATCTAAGACCATTCATTCTCAAACACCCTAACAATATAGATATTAAATATAAATTAAAGTTTAAGTTATATTTTATGTATATATCTCTATGAAAAACTCTAAGCGGAGGACAAACTAATTAGCATTCAAAACACATACGTGGTTTTAGGAACTAAAAACCCAAGTTGCAACATGTTTTTCCTCTATCTTTTATTTAGAGAAACACATACATGTGTTTTTATTTTTAACATAATACGTACTTGTTATGCTTATTCAACGAGACACATACATGTTCTGTTCTCATAAAAGAATGCATGAATTTTTATTTCAACTAACACATGAGTTTTTTTAATTCAAATAGCACGTACGTATTTAAGACTGTACTTAGGCTTGGGAGCTTTATTTCCCTCCTTTTGGCATGTTTTTATCCTTTTAATTTTGTTTCTCAATTTCCTTATCATTATACTTACACATTATCAAGTGAGTTTTTGTAAAATTACCACCACAATTTCACATGTCTTTTGAGCTTTCTAAACATATAATTTTTTTTTAAAATTTTGAGCTACATTAACATATTTATTTTAAATTTTTTTACCATTGTTTTCATAGTTCTCAGAGACATATATGTACCATTTTTAATAACTTTTGACCTACTTGTCCAAATTTGAAATACATTATATATTATTGTTCTACACTTCATTCATTACACTTAAAAAAAAATACATTTTTAGATTATTTTGGTGCAAGTTATGTCACTCACTTGAGCATGAATCTAATTTTTAGGACATTTCCACTTAAAAAAGCTCAAAAAATATCCAAATTCTAGTCACTCTAAACTATCTTTCTACCAAAGGGTTTTTCAAAATACTATGCAACTATAACTTTTTTGATCTGCACACCAAATACTATGTTATGTTTTGCTGAAAAAATTGGGACACTTTGCGTGCGGAAGGACTTGAACCTCTTAATCTTATTCATTCTTAGAAAAAAATAGTCGTTTAGAAATTATATTAAGCTTACTACAATTATTTCTCTTTTGGTATCTTAAAACTTTGAGTGCACACATCTCAATTTTCTCTACTAAGTTCAAGTTTAGCTGATTTTGAAAAAAAGTGACCACTTGTAACCCCCCTTTTGTTAACCATCTCAATGCACATACCAAAAGTTTAAACATAATGAATAACCTTAAATTAGTCCACCATTTAGTGAATAAAACTTGCAATTTAAATCACTTCAAACGTGCTGGAGGTGAAATAAGATGGTATTCTGATTAAGGACAGATCATCCAAACAAAGATGCAATAGAACATTTGATCAGTGAGGATCCAATTTACAAACAGAGCAAGATCTGAATAAGAAAAGGTAGTTGCATATACAATCAGGTCAATCCAATGTTACTTTCTAACAATTGTAGCAGTGATTCAAATCTCTTAACAGAGTAGACTTAATAGTCTTTTGTAAATCCTCTCACAAGGTGACATTTCTATATTGAAGTGTTTAAAGACCTCTAACAAGGCCACTCCTTATAGGGTGATTAATTCCTCTAACAGGGTCACACCTAACAGTGTGGTATTGTAACCTTTAACAGGGCTCACTTCAGAAGAGTGAAAAATAGTAACTAGTTGCAATTGGTGGTTTGTCCCATATTGGGTTTCCATGTTAAATATTGGTGTCATCTGTGTTCATTTATTTTATGTTTTATGTTTCTGCACATAATATCTAAAAGGATAATTACTTTATATATCTCAAGATTGATGGGTTCTTCGAGTTATAGCAGAATATCTTAATTGACCGAGGGATTGTGATATATTGTTCAGGACATCTAAGGGAATTGGATTTTTTTTTTGTAGTAACTGATTCACCCCTCCCCCATCCCATCTTGAGGATGATCATCGAAATAATTAATATTTAAAGTGGCACTGAAGTACTGCAAGAATGATATATAATAGTTCTTATGTAGTAGTTATTCAAATTTTTGTAATCAACAAGCTCCTATCATCATTCACTTGCTATATCTTTATCTCATGATCTTTGTATCCACCAATATCTTGACCTATCTATTTACCTATCACTCTCCTTCTCCTCCATCTCCACCTCTCTCTATATTACACTCTTCTCTCTCCCAAGCTATACATCTTATAATATCTTAGACTTAGTCAAATTTCAATAATCACTAAGCTCCTAACATCATTCCCTCCCTATCTCTATCTCATGCTCCTTTCCTTCCTCGATCTTTAGACATCTCTCTCTCTCTCTCTCTCTCTCTCTCTCTCTCTCTCTCTCTCTCTCTCTCTCTCTCTCCCTCNATCTCTCTCTCTCTCTCTCTCTCTCTCTCTCTCTCTCTCTCTCTCTCTCTCTCTCTCTCTCTCTCTCTCACACACACACACACACACACACACACAACCACTTTTGATTGTCTAACTCATCTTCGTCCCCTTTCCTTAATTTTTTTACTGATTGTATGTTTGAAGTCATTTGTTGATTATCAACCGAGTTACAGATATGATGATAAACATTATGAGTTAATGTATTGTCATTGATGTCAACTTATTTGAGTATCATTATGGTGGAAAACATTTTTTATGGATTGAAGAACTGGAAAAAACAAAGTTTATGTGGTTGGTAAGTGAAGAGTTTTGTATACACCAAGAGATAGTGAACACCAAGTAAAACACAGTGTATACCGAGAACAGTGATAACCGAGCTAGGGATTACTGACACAATAATTGACCAAGCGATTTATTGAAACTGAGGCCAACTAGAATGCTGAGCTAGAAATTGATGATTTCAACGTAAAATATAAAGTTTGTTATTTTGATCAAACGATTATGAAAATTCAAGGAAGATCGGATGACAAATATTGAAACATGTTTTTAACACAACTGTCGAGGATGGTTTAAGTAGAAAAATCAACGATGGAGATTAAGCAGAAAAATATGAAGGGTGGAAATTAAATGAGCTATGATGTCTATATAAGA
>MU226072.1:2302418-2358213 GCA_018584345.1 Thuja plicata
AGTTCTAATAGGGGAATATGATATCGCTTCACTATCACAATTGATAGATTCTTTAATTGGTTGATTACAAATTTAAAAATGCAAATAATCATCCTTATTCGTCCCTTCAATGAAACTAGAAGTCTCACACTACTACATGCTAATATAAAAATCTTTATTATCATAACTAATTGAATTTAGATGAACATTCCATACCTATGGAATTGAGAGACCTCCAGACTGAAGAAAGAATGTGATAAAGCCTTGTCATTTGAATTTACGAGCTCTTCAACATCACTTTGCTCCTACTTTCTTGTTGATGGTTTTTACACGACATATTTTCTCTTGATGAGAATAGCACCATAAAATGATTTCAACCATCCCACTTGTTTCACCACATCTTCTGTAACCTCTCTGATGGGATTGTTTTTGAATGGGGCAATAAAGATAAAGATATCTGAGATATCTTCATTTCTTGCTGGAACCCAATCTTTTAAAGTTTTCTGATATGTTAGAAAGGCTTCCTGGCATTCTTCTTCAATAGAGGTGCCAACCTCCATCCTAGGGGAGGTACCTCTAGTTTGGGAAAAGAAAACATAGGACTCTTTCACCAAAAATTCTAAAAGCGGAAACTAAGTCGCCAATCTCTTCTTGCAGAGACAATAATTAAAGTTTTTACTACAAAAAGAAAGTACTGATCTTTCGATTCCGTTCCCCATTAGAGTCGCCAAAAACCTGTTAGTGACCAGATTTGTCTTTTCAGAAAATCCTTCCAAAATGACTCTCAAATGCCCAAATAGGAAGACACAATCTGCAACTAACAGTTGGATAGATTATCATGAGACTGATAATCTTCCTCTAAATTTTATAGGGTACAACTCCCTGATCAGATGTGCAATGAATTAATTGGCTTTAAGCCACACATTTTCTTTTAACCAGAAAGCAACTAAAGGCCACTATTCAATCATCAACATGATTTGAAAGTGTTTGTTAAATAAAATAAGGAAAGATACAATTTAAACAAAACAAAGTTTCCATCAAACAAAAATTTATAGTTAATCCCAAATGACATCCAGATTCAAAAAGAAAAAAAATGAAAGGGTATGTGCACCAAGTTGTGGACCAAAAAGGGGGGTATAAGTGGACACCTTTTTTCTGAAATCGGGTAAACCTGAACTTGGAACAGGTGTTTGAGGGTCATGCACTCAAAATAAGATGTGTAAAAAATAAAAATTGTAGTACTCCAAATCTAGTTTCTAAAACACTATTTAAAAAAAAAAACCAATAAGATTAAGACGGTCAAACCTTGTGCGCACAGAAACATGTTCCTAATTTTTTTGGAAAAACATAACATAGCTGTTTCCGTGCGTGGTACAAAAGATATAGTTATATTCAATATTTTTTAAATCCCTTTGGTAGGATAATAGGTAAGAATGAGATATAGAAGTTGTGTATTGTTTTGTAATTTTTCGATGAGTATTTGTTTTTCTGTGATTTTTTGAACTGATCACATCCAGAAAAGTTGGTACCCGTTCGTGCGTTGGGCATAACTTGCATCAAAATAATCGAAAATGAAAACTTTTTTTTAAAAAAGTGTATAGAATCAAGTGTAGAACAATAATATGTAATTTATTTGTAATTTGATTAAGTATATCAAAAGTTATTAAAAAATGGTAGACATATGTCTATGAGGACAATCAAGACACTGGTAAAGAAAATTAAAGTTTTTCTATGCTAATGTTATCCAAAAATAGAAAAATTTACATGGTTAGAATTCTAAGAAGATGTATGAGATTATGGTGAAAATTATAAAGATACCCAGTTGACAAATTGTAAACCTGATGAAGATAAAGTTGAGAATTCATCTTACAAGATGAAAAAATGTCTAAAAGAACAAAAATGGAGGGAAAATGAGCCTCCAAGCCTTTAGGTCTATTTTCAAACCTCTTCCTGAGCCATAAACCAATCGGTTTTCTAAATTTAAAATTACCCGATCGGGTTCTGAAAAGCAAAAACTACTTCAAAACTTGATCGGGTTTTGAAGAAGTAAAAATTATTTATTTTATTCTCCATAACCCGATTGGGTTATGAAGAAACTAAAATAGGATTTTCTTTCGGAAGCCATAACTTCCACATACAGAGTCTGATTGACTCTATTCAGATAGTGTAGGAACAATCTTGAGATGATATAACACATGATTAACCTAAAATCATCTTTAGTCATCAAATTGTTTTTTCCATCCATTTGAATCAAGTAAGGTATAAAGTAGGTACTCATCATTGCCCATACATGCAACATATAGGAAAATGAGTATGCTCTCTCTCATATGATAAGGAGAGAGAGAGAGAGAGAGAGAGAGAGAGAGAGAGAGAGAGAGAGAGAGAGAGAGNATATGAGAGGGAGAGAGAGAGAGAGAGAGAGAGAGAGAGAGAGAGAGAGAGAGAGAGAGAGAGAGCATACTCATTTTCCTATACGTTGCATGTATGGGAAATAATGAGTAAGTATTTTATACATTACTTGATTCAAGTGGATGGCAAAAACAATGTTGATGACTAAAGATTATTTTAGGTTAATCATGTGTTAGATCATCTGAAGATCTTTCCTACACGTTTTGAACAGAGTCAATCAGACTCCATATGTGGAAGTTATGGGTTCTAGAAGAAAATCCTATTTTAGTTTCTTCATAACCCTCTCGGGTTATGGAGAATAAAATGCATAGTTTTTACCGCTTCAAAACCCGATCGGGTTTCGAAGTAATTTTTTCTTTTAAGAACCCAATTGGGTTATTTGAAATTTAGAAACCCGTCCGGGTTCAAGATATATTGAGTTTTTTTATAATATTTTCTAGGCTTGGTTACCAAGCCTAGAACAATTTCAAATTTTCAATAACCCGATCGGGTTATATGAAATTTAAATTTTTTAAAAATATATGTCCACTTTTTTGGTCCACAACTTGGTGCACATACCTGATTTAAGACTTCCTTTCCGGTATGATTATATTGCAGAAAACAAAGTTCCAAAATATACTCATGCATACAATATTTTGTGACATAAAATATATGAATGAATGAATGATTATAAAGGCCCAAAGTCCAATTACGATCAGAAAATAAAGTTCAGATAAATCAAAGAGTATGAACATAATCTTCCATTTATTAGTATCTGCATATAAATTCAAAGCCCTCTATCCCTATACAATATGATTACTAAGAAAATAATTCCCCCCATCTCTGATTACAAAACATAAAATTATATTCCCCCTCCCCCTAAGCACAAAGATTTTTTTTTCAGGCCAAAGAAGAAGCTTTCCTTTTTGAAAGAATTTAATATTTAAAGATATCCTCCTGCAAGCCCACTTAGTTTTTTGGTAACCAATTCTTGGGAAGCCTCTTTGGTTGCAACATGACTCCCCTTTCTTTCTTTGGTAATTAATTCTTGAACGATTTTCAATACTTTCTTTTAATCTCTCATCGTCTTCCGAGGAACTATCTCTTTATGATAATTGAGCCTTGTCATAATGTTGTTTACAAATATTTCACATTTGAAACATTATAATAAATCATCCAATAGTAGTGGCATTGAGAATATAAAATATATCCTCATCTATATCACATTATTTATTCTGTCATAATCATTGTCCAACATTATTTGTTTTAACTTGCTTGCACACAGTCCTCTGTATCTCGTGAACTAGGATGAATTTGGAAGATATATCTGGTGAGAATTTAGGTAACTAGTTTTCTTCACACATATTTCAATTTCAGAAAGATCCAACGGTGGAGTTGGAAGTTATGCCCCCATAGTATGACTGTTTTGCTGCTTCCTACAAATTCGTGATTACAAAATATTCTTAAAATTTTCTTCTTCACAATCATTTCATGATTTCCTTGATATGCTTGAGTGATTCAATATAATCACCAATGGCCATGACATTCTGAAATTTTAGTTTACTATCAATGGGAATAAACCAACAAGTTCATCACACTTATGCCCATCTTTTCGTGGTGTCTGGGATTCTTACCAGTAGGTTTGGCTTGTGTAAAAAATGTTGCCACCTTTGAATTCCTTCCACATCAATGTGCATTCCTTATTTGTTACTTTCTGTAATTTGGTTTGTTTGAATTTTGATTGCAAGCAATCGAACAACTTCAATAACTCTATTTCTTTATTGAGTATGAACATACTGACATTCTGTCAAGTATTTCAAATTGATGAAATAGAAATCATTTTTGTTATTCTTCATTCTTCTTATCAGGCCCCTATTTCTTTATTGGAATCACTTTTATCTCCAGCTTCACCATAAGAATATGAGCATTTAACCATTTGAGACTTATCAAGCTTAGACATTTCTCATTACTAGTCATGGGGTATTTGTGACATTCCCATGATAATAGTTTTATTGTATTTCTTCATCAACTTTAAATTCATCCATTATATATAATGCCTTTTGGTCTGCATAGTCCACATATCTTGACCCTGGTTGAACTGAATGAACTCTATCAAATCTGAACTTTGAATTGAGTTGACCTCTGTGAACCATGCTAAACCATTGAACTTACTGCATTGGACAAACATGTTGAACCAACGAACCCTTAGAACCTGCGAATTGCTTGAATCTTTGAACCACTTGAACTACTTTGAACCACTTTGAACCATGTTCAAAGGGGTTCAAATATTTGTGCTTTCTCTTATCAGTATTAACACATGGACTTGGAGGGAAGATGTTTGTCAAAGTGAAACATGATTGTGGAGACAATCTAATTTCAAAATTTTAAATCGGGGTCCATATAGGGGCTAACACACACACACATATATTTACTTACATATACATATACATATATATACATATACATACATATATATATATATAAATATATATACATATATATGTATATGTATATATATATGTGCACATACACATATACACACACACATGTGTATGTATATAATGCATGTGTGTATATATATATATGTGTGTGTGTGTGTGTGTGTGTATGCACATATATTATATATGTAACTATATACATATGTGTAACGTATATTAATTTTACATGCATATGTTTTTAATTCTACAAAACCTGATCGAGTTCTGTAGAACTAAAAACATATGCAAAACCTGATCTGTCCACAATGCTTTTAGTTCTACATAACCTGATCAAGTTTTTAGTGTTTAGGAACCCGATCAGGTTTTCAAGAACTAGGAAATCATCACTATATTTTTACATAACCTGATTGGATTTTTTAATAGTTAAAAAATCGATTGCATTATGCTTAGGTAATAGGCTTGGATAATGACCCTAAGGCTTGGGAGCTTTTCCCCCTCTATTTCTCCCCTTTTTCACATCTTTTGTTCTTCCAGATTGATTTCTCAACTTCCTCATCACCAAGTTTACACATCATCAAGTGGGTATTTGTAAAATTACCACCATAATTTTACACATCTTTTGAGCTTTCTAACCATATAAATTTCTCTATTTTTGGACAACACTAGCATAGTAATGTTTAATTTTCTTTACTAGTGTCTCCTTAGTTCTCAGAGACATATGTCTACCATTTTATTAATAACTTTTGATATACTTGATCAAATTTATAACAAATTATGTATTATTGTTTTACACTTGTTTCTATACACTTTAAAAAAAAGTTTGCATTTTTTATTATTTTGATGCAAGTTATGTCTAGCGCACGAATAAACACTTGATTTTCAAGATGCGCCCACTTCAAAAAATTATACAAAATAGATATTTAACATAAAATTATAAAAAAATACACAACTTATATCTCTCATTCGTACCTATCTTTCTACCAAAGGGTTTTTCAAAATACTAAATCTAACTATATCTTTTTTGATGCGCACACTAGACACTATACCATGTTTTTATGAAAAAATCAGGAATATTTTTTCGTGCGCAATGATTTTGGCCTTCTCAATATTTTCCATTTAAAAAAAAAACTTTAGTAGTTTAGAAACTACATTTAGATTCCCACAACTGTTATTTTTTACACATCTTTTAATTTTGAGCGCATGACTCTCAAATTTCTCTTTGAAGTTCAGGTTTACCTAATTTCAGAAAAACACTGGCCACTTATACCCCCTTTTGACACACCATCTTGGTGCACATACCCTGAGATAGATGTAGAGAGGGGAGAAAAGGATATTGATAGGGAGAATGACACGTATAAATCTTAGGGGAGATAAAGATATAGAACAATGGAGAGGGAATGAGTGAGGGTGAGAGCAGGAGAGAAGAAGAGAAGGATATTTCTATTGATAAATAGAGGGAGGTAGGGAGGGAGGTAGAGGTATATAGAATGATTAATATGGGAGATAAAGATAATTAGAAAGAGAAAGAGTGACAGAGGTAAATGAAGATGGAAAATGGGAGGGTGATAGGAAAATGAGAGAGAGAGAGAGAGAGAGAGAGAGAGAGAGAGAGAGAGAGAGAGAGAGAGAGAGAGAGAGAGAGAGAGAGAGAGAGAGAGAGAGAGAAANGAGAGAGAGAGAGAGAGAGAGAGAGAGAGAGAGAGAGAGAGAGAGAGAGAGTAAAATGTGTGTAAAGTAAGTAGAAAAGAGAGGGGAGATAAAGAGTAGCTTGAAGGGTGACATAGATAGGTTTAGAGATTTCAGAGAGAGGAGAGAGTGAGATAGAAGGGAAAATGGAGAATGATATTGAGAGAGATAGGTTTATGGATCATGGGAGACAAAGAGAGTGAAATAAAAATATAGAGAATGATGATAAGATCTTGGTGATTATTGAAATTTGACTAAGCCTGAGAAAATATAAGATGTAGAGCTCGGGGATAGAGGATAGCGTGAAATAGAGAGAAGTAGAGAGGGATGATAAGGAGATTGATAGGGAAATAAATAGGTCTAGAGTTTGGGGGAGACAAAGAGCATAAGATTAAAAGATAGAAAAAGAATGATGATAAGAGCCCACTAATTACTAAAATTTGACTAATTTTAAAAAATGATAACATCTCCTAAAATCTAAAATTTGCATTATGACTTATAGAGATCTAAGACCATTCATTCTCAAACACCCGAACAATATAGTTATTAGATATAGCTTAAAGTTTAAGTTATATTTTATGTATATATCTCTATGAAAAACTCTAAGGGGAGGAAAAACTAATTAGCATTTAAAACACATACGTATTTTTAGGAGCTAAAAACCCAAGTTGCAACATGTTTTTCCTCTATCTTTTATTTAGAGAAACACATACGTGTTTTGATTTTTTAACATAACATGTACTTGTTATGCTTATTCAACGAGACACATACATGTTCTATTCTCATAAAAGAATGCATGAATTTTTATTTCAACTAACACATGAGTTTTTTCAATTCAAATAGCACATACGTATTTAAGACTGTACTTAGGCTTGGGAGCTTTATTTCCCTCCTTTTGGCATGTTTTTATCCTTTCAATTTTGTTTCACAATTTCCTCATCATTATACTTACACATTATCAAGTGATTTTTTGTAAAATTACCACCACAATTTCACATGTCTTTTGAGCTTTCTAAACATATAATTTTTTTTAAAAAATTTTGAACTACATTAACATATTTATTTTTAATTTCTTTTACCAATGTTTTCATAGTTCTTAGAGACATATATGTACCATTTTTAATAACTTCTGACCTACTTGTCCAAATTTGAAATACATTATATATTACTGTTCTACACTTCATTCATTACACTTAAAAAAAAATACTTTTTAAGATTATTTTGGTGCAAGTTATGTCACTCACTTGAGCATGAATCTAATTTTTAGGATATTTCCACTTTAAAAAGCTCAAAAAATACCCAACTTCTAGTGACTTTAAACTATCTTTCTACCGAAGGGTTTTTCAAAATACTATGCAACTATAACTTTTTTGATCTGCACACCAAATACTGTGTTATGTTTTGCTGAAAAAATTGGGACAGTTTGTGTGCGGAAGGACTTGAACCTCTTAATCTTATTCATTCTTAGAAAAAAGCATTCGTTTAGAAATTATATTAATATTACTACAATTATTTCTCTTTTGGTATCTTAAAACTTTGAGTGTACACGTCTCAAGTTTCTCTACTAAGTTCAAGTTTAGCTGATTTTGGAAAAAAAGTGACCACTTGTAACCCCCCTTTTGTTAACCATCTTAGTGCACATACCAAAAGTTTAAACATAATGAATAACCTTAAATTAGTCCACCATTTAGTGAATAAAACTTGCAATTTAAATCACTTCAAACACTAGCATGCTCTCAACCAAAAACCAAACTAGTTCTAAAGCATTAGATCTCCAATATCATGTGAGATGTGGAATATAAATCTAAAATTCAAAATCAAATTCATAGAGACTAGTTATGATATTATAATAATGTAAAAATTAAGGTAACAAAATATGAATACTAGATATTAGAATATGAAAAATCAGAGATGATAAGTACATTTATAGGAGATGCATAGAAAGAAAGGGTGGACATGTCATTTAATAAAAAGTATAAATCTCAAATCTTTCAAAAGGGGAAAATTATTTGTTATGAAAGAGCCTAACACTTTGTACCTTAAAGCTAATCGTCTGAGTTTCATGAGCAAGCTAAATTAGGTATAGATAAAGACATAATAATAATAAAGAATATCCTACACCAGCAAGCTCATGCATTGCTAAATTAACATGATATTTATTTATGAAATTGTTTATTCCCTTTATTTTAGATGTAGTCAATGAATATCTCTAGTTCAAATGATACACAATAAAGGGTGGCTTAAATTCTATCCTATACCAACAAAAATAAAGGATAGTCATAATAGATTACATATTTTTTGAAAATGACATATATTGTATTCGACATCTTTCACTTATTGAGAAGAGAACATACAATGGGCTTGAGCAAGGTGTATGAGTGAAATCAGCCCCTTTCCACACCTTATCTTAGCTAGCTCTTAGAGCAGTTTCTTAGCACTACACCATTTAGATTCACTACAATGAGTCTTGGACGAGTTTAATCGTATGTATAGATACATATAAAATTGGAAGAAACAAGATATATAATTGTAGAAAGTAAATATAATCATAGTTTTGGGAAGACAAAATTGTAATAGTAATTGTATTAAATATGATAATCATTTAATGGATCAACCCACTTAAGAACTATGTGCACATTTAGTACATCAGCCCACTTAAGAGCTATGTACCCTAACTCTCTTCATTCAATTACACTTGGCATATCTTTTATTATTCTCAACTCATTTTTTATTTTTTGATCACTTATTTAAATTAACAGAACTTTTGACGAGTTTAATTAACCTATAAAGTAGTCACATTCCATCTATCCATCTCTACTTTCCATCATTCTAAACGAGTCTTACTTCTTATGTAGTAAATATTATTATGATTTCAATTTTTTTTTCCCTCTTTAAGAAACTAGTTATTGGTCTATTATTTTTTATTGTAAAAAGCTAATTAACAAGAATTGAAACCCTTTCAAAAACTCCTTTCTTAATTGCTATTTGAATTTTTTTTTTTTTTATGAATAAGGCCTTCTCTACTAATTTAAAATATTAAAGTATATATTAAAAAAAAAAAAACTGGGGAAATGAGATCACCTCCTAAGAATCACACGACTAGAAGCCGGAAGGCAAAACAGCTAAAACCACCTCAACCAAAGTAATACCGACGGAGATACTACTTTGACTGAGGTGGTTTTAGTTGTTTCTGCCTTTTTACAGTTTTTTTTGGTAAAGAGTCATATCCTTGACTTACAGTTATCCAATAAAAAACAAAAAAAAATTAAAGATGGAGACCAAACAGATTTTTGCACAAGAAAACCACACAAAATAACTTAAAAAACAGCCTAGCAGTAAAATATCCACTAGACTAATAACAAACTAAGAGTAATCATTGGAAGGTTTCAATGGAATGTTTCAAACAAGTACCAGACTGAATACATCAAGGAAGGTGAACAATTGAGAGTGTATCTGTATACAAACTGTACCACACCATCTTGGGAAACGAATTTCTTACACAAATAATATATATAAAACGGTAACAACAAGATTCATCTGTATTTGAGACTTTGAGTTTGTCTACGACTGTGATATCTTGATACAAGAGAGAAACCCATTTTATTTCTCAATGAGTTAAAGCTGTCGGCTTCCCAAGTCAACAGTTTGGTAGAGGAATACAAGATAAGAGTATTGTAGGATTATAATACAAATCAGTATGAAGATCATCCCCATTTTGTGATGTAAACATTTGAGAATATTACAGTCAACAGTCTCGCCATATGGAATGGCTCAACTAATGCAGATTCCAACGCCAATCCCTTCAAAACATGCGGAATTGTTGAAAAAAAATGCCCACGAATTTCAATCAATGAAGTCAGCAAAGATATAAATTTTAATGGAAGTAATAAACAGGTGAGATTTTCCATGCCTCGTGGTCGACAGAAGTTCTTCGGCTCATGAGAGAAACAGAGCTTTCAGTTATGCGGGTCTAGAAGAATTGCTGAGCTATTAACGGAATACTTTTAGTCGTTGAGAAATGTGTCCGTTCTAGAGTCTTCTGAATTAGCCAGTAAATTTAAACGGTCACGTTTTTGGGACCATAGAATCGTGAGAGACCGACCACCTTATCTCACAACGTTCAAGAATTGGGCTCCCAAGGAAACGTGATGGAAAAGAAATGTGCATCCATCGAGTCTTCCAGCTCCTGTTCTTGTTTTGGAGCGATTTGGCATATTTCCCAACCATCAATGTTGACGTATGCTTAACATGTTACTTTTGTGAATCCCTATGAGGTGAAGGCCATCAATTTTGAATTTATTCCAAATTTTGGGCCTAATTTGTTTTTAAATCTTCTATCTTTTGTTTTCCTTCTATTTATTTTTTTTTGTATGCAATGGGCCGAAGCCTTGTTATTTTATTATTTATTTATAAAAAAACTTTTTGCATCCCCATTCAAAGCGGACACCGAGGGAAAAGAATGGGGTCAAGAAAAACCCTCGGTATAGTAGTCTGAGACTTGAGAGTCCTAAAAAGAAAATATTACATTGCCCGATTTATTTATCGGATTTACATGTGATAAGGTCATAGGCCCCTAGAATACAAAATTTGAAAGTATATATTGTTTACAGAGAATATCCAACCATGGATAATACTCTGCCCCATGTTTACATTATACCCTCTCCGCCTCAAAATGTGTCCTTGGATAATAAGTTGCACCCCTTTATGAATGCCACTAATAGTTCGATGCTGAGTCTTGGTTGAGATGTAGCTGAAGTCGCCTATATTAAGAATGCTTATTCCTTCCTTCTTCTAAGATCCAGAATTAGTATGTCCACATGTAATAAAATAATTTGAATTTAAATTTAAAATTTAAACCCGAGTCATACCTTAACACCTATTTCTGGCATCTCTAAATTTTGAATATTCAGACCTATATTTTTTTATGACAAATATCATCATAATTTTGGGGCTTCAGTTGTCCTGAATACCTGCTTGTTAGTACTAAAAACCAACATTCATGGATACCATATTTTAAGGTAAAATAGAGTAACAAAACTTGTCCTATTTAAACACCTTTCTTTCTGTTTATTCATATTCTTACAACCTACACATCATATACAACTCTTTAATTTCCATGTAGATCACAATTCAATCTCATAGAGCTTTAGATTTCCCAAAAAAAATATTTTTCTTCCTTGTCAATCTAAAAGGATGTCCTTATTCGAATTAGTAATAATCAAATAACCTATACAACCTTATAAAAGGCCAGAATTTATTTAACACTTTCATATTGTTTGTCATTTCTAATACTCAATAATCTTAGCTTAACCAATTATTTTAATTACCCGAGGTTAGTTACCAAGGATTACTACCAAAACTCTTACTTATCAAAAATTTTATTCTAGGCATCACAAGTAGAGAAATGGATAATCCTAATAAATAATTTCTCAACTTACTCAAAGCATTCTTTCAATCTTATCTTAAGGTTAAAAAGGCATGGTAGAACCCCCAAATGTAGCATTTATCTTGTTTCCCATAATAACATAAATATAGATTCAGAGTTAATCTATTTAGAAAATTCTTTCCTCTTTTCAAGTGTTTTTGTTTTTCTTCTATTTTATCTACGAATGATATGTTGTATTTTTATTAGAAACTAGTTTTCATTGGGAGAAATTTTCTTATTATTTGGCTCTAGGGTATATACACAACACATGAATGGGATGTGATAAAAGAAAGAATTATTCTAGTGAAATATCACATGAAATTCATTTCTTGTCTATGGAATATCACATGTGATTAAAGGGAATTTTATGTATTATCTTTTAATATCTTATATTAAAAATAATTTTATGGTACCTTTTTATTAAAAATACATTTAAAAGTAAATTTGGGCTTATTAGGCTTCTCTCATTGCTTAGCAGAAGAAGAGGTAGATTATCATTATGTTGTGCTTGATTTATTCTAACAACATCAACAACATCCATTTCCTTTACCTTCTGCATTATTCAGCTAGAGTAAACCTAATTAATAAACTTGCTAGAATAATTAATCAGCCTGCTAGAGTAAGCCCTTTAAACCCTAGAGACATAAAGGTAGCTTGAGTGTCCCTTGCCGGTAATGGGTTGGGCAGACAAGAATTGGGACTCAACATGTTATAGTAGGAATACTAATTGTGCCAGTATTGTATATCATGTATTTAAAAATATTATAGTGAGATTTTTTTTAAAATAGTAAGGAGGAAGTATAGTATATGAATACTTAAAACATTCAAACCATCTAGTTTACATCTAAAACAATCATCTAATCTGTAGTATTATTTAAAAAATGAGACTACATTCTTGAGCACACAAAAATAATACCTTTGTAGTAGATTAAATATAACCCTACAAAAATGAGGCTATGTTCCTTTGAGAACCAACTTTACAACACACATTCAAATACCTCCAACTCGATAAAGTAGTGAAGATATATAATTATAGATAAAGGAAAAGAAGATTTTGATTATAGAAGTGGAAAGAACCAGCAACAAAGGGTTCTTGGTCTGCATCTAAGCATCTTGGCCAAGAATGCCAATGCAACATGTGGACGTCTACAAGGCGTGCTATAGTCTTTCTTAGAAAATGATAGTGAATACATAGGATCTAACAAAAACCCAACATTGATCTTCAGATAAACTACAAAACCCAAAAGTCAAAAATATATTAAAAACTATAAAATAATAGAGATAAATATAAATGAAATAAATTAAACATAAGAAAACCCTCATGTGTTTGAATACTTCCAATAAACTTCCACAACACACACGAGAGAAAAAATGCTTGGGGCTATTTGGAGACTTGCCTTAGTCAAGTCTTTGTTTTGGTGTTTCTACCTCCACAACAACTATCTATAGATAGATAGATCAAAAGACAAATAGATAAATGAATGAAAAAATAATTGATAGATCTAAGAAATACGATCATCCCCAAGATGATAAAAAAGTCAAGAGAGAGAAAGAGAGAGATAGAAAGGTATTACCAGATAGGCTTGAGAAAGCCTATATATATTTATATGTATACATGTACATATATGTATATATATGTGTGTATATATATGTATGTATATATGTATATATGTATATATATATATGTGTATATATGCATATATATATGTAGATATATATCTATATATATGTATATGTATCTATGTATATGTATGTACATATACATATACACATACACATACACATACACATACACATACACATACACATACACACACATAGGGAAGGTGCAAGAAGTTCGGTCCCAATTCGGCGGAAGTCTTGTGGACTTCAAAAATTTTGCTAGAAATGGGCACCCGTTTTGAAAAAAATGGGCACCTAATTTAGGCTTGGACACCCGATCTAAAAATTTAAAAAACGGGTGCCCCTTTCTATTTTTTTAAAAAAATTATGCTTAGAAACTCATTTTTACATGTCGATTTATTATATTTAAGAAACGGGTATGCATTTTTTAACTTGTGCCCATTTTTTAAAAGTTGAACTTTCAATCCACCCTTTGCATTGGATTTTGGTTCAAGATAGGCTTGGTGGGACCAAGCCTATGCTTGGACCTCCAAAATAATGAGTAAGGCACTGAAATACCAGCTTTTTGCCTTGCCGTAATTGTTTCAAGGCCTTCCTAATCGAATTTTTTGATGAAATAAAAAACCATTAGATTTCTTACTGTCTAGATTTTCAAAATATTAATTTCATAGTGATATGATCAATTTTACTATTTTTTCAATATTTATTAATTAAAAGTAGTACCTAAACTTAAAATAGTGAGGTTCACTAAAACTTTAATAATTTTTTTACATTTTTTGGAAAATAAATTATATGACATCAATCTACATAGAATTTTGTTAAAGATAAAATTTTTTTTTGAAAAAAATCTGAAATTTTCACCAAATTATGGTGGTTGTACACTAGAGGTTTCAAAAATATACTTTATAGTCAATTCAAAATTAATAAAAAAAATTCAATAAAAAAATAAGAAAAAATATGCTCATCAATCTTTGGTGTCTTAGGTATCTTTTCCTAGAAGGATTCAAAAAAATTTATTTATTTAGGTCAAAATATGGTGGTCGTACACATGTGGTATGGTCTTGAAACATGCATTTTGAAAAAGTTGTTTTTAAACATGCTTACTAAAGAACAATTTACACTATGTGGGTATTGAAATGAATTACATATTAAAAAACTAGACTCCGAGCACTACATTTTCTATTAGTGAACTTTTTCAAGATTCAATCTCTAAGTGCCTCAAATTTTGACATCAATTGACATAAAAATTGAAAAACGTGGAAAACACTTCCACTTTTTGCCCAAAAGTGGGACTCAACTTCTTGCAGCCACCCCACACACACATTGTTGTAAGAGAGTGTTATAGTAAAGTAAATTAGAGACTATTGTAAAAAACATAATAAGAGAGAGAACAAGAGAAAGCTGTGAAATCCAAGATGATGCAAAAGATTTTGGGTAAAACATCCAAGAAGGCTTGAATGAAGAAAAGAATTTAAAAGAAAGAAGAGGAGGGAAAAAGAGGCTTTCAAATCATTCTATAAGATTTGGATCCATTTCCACCAGTCAAGGTAGGTGACATACGTCAAAACACTCAAAACCAACATTTGAATGCTACTATGTCGTAAGATGCATGCGCGACACAAAAACGGCCGTGATGCACTAGTATCTAGACAAACCATACTAAAAAAGGACCAAATGTAAGCAAGACATGTGGTTAATGCAAAAGTGACTTTGAACGATAGCTCCTAAAAAGGTATCTTGACCATGTTGAGATAGAAAAGGTTGATCCAAGGGTTGAAATGGACCTACAGAAATACTAGGAGCATGGACGCTAAAATGACTACAAAAGTGTAGGTAAAATTGTAAAGGGGTATACAATTTTTAACTGTACATTTTGGCTCTGCTTTAGCATGCTTATGAATACAAATGAATATGCACGCTAAAGGAAATCTATTGAAAATTTAACATCATGATGCCAAAATGATACTATAGATGAATTAGTTAATTCTTTAAACTAAGGAACCATGCCCCTAGGGTGAAGGCCTAAAAAACATATGCATTAGATATAAAAATATGCAAAAGACAACAATCATCTAGAGGATTTCGAAAAGGGAGATACATTTTACAAGTGATTTCTCTAAATAAGAATGAACCCAAAATATAGGGAATAAACTGATGTTGAAGAGACATTACATGACTCAAGCACTAGCTTTGTCTATCACTAGGGGTCATCGAGATGTTTATATTTTTATAAAAAATATTAAACAATAGCAATCATATACAAATTACAAGATAGAGATCACTAGGATTACATTGGTATGGATGGAAAATTGTGTTATGCTAGATAGCCATACAAAGGGCAATTTTGATTTTGCCAATTGTTGTTATTTCCAACTAATTCCTCAAGTAATCCTAAGATTAGAGGCCAACTAATGAGAAATAATAAATGAAAGACTAATTCTCCCACTCTTTAGGCTTTGTAAGACCTAGGCGGATGCACCTTGTGATATTAATAGAGTTTCACAACTTTGGGAAAATATTACACTTAAGCAGATAAATCTCAAAGGATATGACTAAAACATTTATAAATCTATCCAAAATTGGCTCTATTATGAGTGTATGTAACTAATACCTATCTGAGAGAGAATGTCCTAATCTAATTCTACTTCTACTAACAGAAAGGAAATGAAACATTATTTCTGATTTTAATGGTTACTAAAAATTAACATAACTATGGATCAATGCTTAATTCCATGAGCAATGGAATCAAATATTCAACGAATTAACATGGACCACATATACAGATCTAAATGCTAATGCATTATATAAACATTCATTTACATCGCATTTTAATTTATTTGTACTAGGTCACTAACATTTTCTCTAAGCTACTGCAATAGATTAATAGCATTTAATCCCTTCCTTGAAGAAAACTTGTTAATGCATCACACATTTATAAGAATATCATAAAGAAAAATTTATATATCCTGAATAGACAAATCCATACAACTAAGGGAAAAAGGAGACAATTTGAGGTGACAATTCATTAATTCTTTCAAAATAAGATCATACAATTCATTTAGAAAAATACTTTGTATGTTTCTATTTCTGTTGAACTCAAAAGCTATTCTACCCACCCAAATACAATACAACTTTTAGAACCACTTGAAAATGATCCTAGATTCCCCTTTTATAAGAACAAGGGAGAAAAAACCTTCAGATTTATTTTCCAAGTGTGAAAACCTAATTTAATTTTAAAGATAATGCTTAAAGTATCATTGTTGTACATAAGACAAAACTTTTCATTGACTAAGAGAGGGGAAAAAATAACTGAATTGGTTAGCTTCTCATGATTTGATCTCTTTGTTCAAGCTATTGATGTTGATCTGGAAAATGAAAAGATTCTATAGGTGTATATGGTGAGGTGGATCCCTATTGAAAAATAAACACATAACCTTAAAAAATAACCTACGAATAGGGAGATCACCAAAGTATAGAAATATTTTATACAAAGATTCATCTTAAATCATCACTTATCCTTCCACATAAATTCTTCATAGAACCTTATGTAGGAATCATAGTCTTGGTTAGCCACACCAACATTCTATTTATTCACAAATCTAACACTGTACTCTAATTGTGACACTACTTCTAGCTTCTTAAGAAATTTTTCTTCTTACATCATCTAACACCTTGTTTATGACATAAAAAAGGACTTTCTCAATTTCATCTTTCCACTCTTGGTCATCCTTTTCTTCTATAGTGTCTTTAACAAATACATGCATCTATGTACCCTATAACTTGTTTAACCTGGCCAATGCTCTTGCTACGTGCTCATGATACTTTTAATTCTCTTTCAAAAAAGATTCCACTTCTATAAACACAACCTTCAATTCATAAATTATACTTGTTAGTGGCCATTTAATTTCTTCCTCAATATGATTACCATGTTTCTCAATATATTGCAACTATTATTTCCTTCTCCATAAATGCTTGTTGAAAAGATTCAAACTAAGCTCCATTTTATTTTGTCTTTGTATGATGCCCATAATTTCTTTATATCTCTTCCATATGAGTTGCATGTGAGGCAATAGTTATTGAAACTAGGCCCTGATTAGATCTTGTGCCATTTTAAAACTGCAAACTTTCAATTCCTTTCTTAAACTCATATTTTCATCTTTTGATTTTATTAATTACCTTTTTGCTTTAATTATTTTCTCCTTTTCAATGTTAACATAATTTTTTAGCTTTGAGGTCTCATACTCTCCAGTCAATGAGAGGTCCTTTTGTAAGGATGTATCTAATTGAGCAGTTAGTTCTTTGACCTTGTATTATAGTTCCTCCTTTTTTGAAATCTTTTTAATTGAAGCTCTACTAAACAATGTAGTATTAACATTCATATCAGTTGATTTCCTTTCAGATACATCTTGAAACCTATAAACCATGAACTACCCCAAAATTTGCTAAGGATTTGCAATTGTTATTGACCTCTTTCCTAATGGATACAAGAACCATGTGGATAAGGTGTTATTGTTAGGCTTGAATTCTAAACCATAACACAATTTTTCAAGTTCCTCGTCACTCAATCTGTAATTGATTCCTTCACGCCTTCTCAAATGATCAAAATCAACACATGAGGCCAACATGTCTACACCTCGAAGTAATAAAAAACCTACTTCTTTAAGAATTTCCCTTCTTTTATCTGGTGTCATCCCCTATATCTCCTTCCTTATAATGGCTTGAACACTACAACAAACCATGTAATTATTGTTGAACGAGCCGAGAATAGGGGGGGGGTGAATCTATTATTACCACACACTTTAAAAAACTTTTACCTTATCGGTAAACTCATAAAAAAAACAATATCAACTTCTAACCTATTGGTTAACCACATCAAACATTCATAATAGATATAAACATGGAAGAACAAGAACACTAAAAGAAAGAACATCAAGATTTATGTTAAAACTTGTTAGAATTTAATCTTTCCTTGGTGATATATGTAATTAAAGGATAAACCAAGGTATCATATATTGTATTTGTCCTCTAGTCCAAGTAGGAGGACATGTCACATTTTTGTATTTCCTTTAATAAGGAAATTAGATATTCCTCCTTAAGAGGATTCCTACACATGACACACACTTAATGTGAATGTGGCACTCATAGGATATTGGAGTTACATGCAAACTCCTTCACTCATATCTACTTAAGAGATGCTTCTCTCTCACTTCTTAAGGTTGTTTCTCACAAGTTGGTTCTCATGGAGTAGTTCTTCTCTCTTCTCTTCTCTTTTTCATTCTCATTCTCACAATGTTGTAATGAGCTTCTTTCTCCATCTCTCTCTTCTTCTTTGGCTTCTTGCCTCATTCATTTTAGAAGCACAAGAGGTTTTTCTTAGTTTTTTCCCTTTCAAAAACATTGTCTTGGTTTTGTTCTTGAGCTTCTTGGTGATTGTTCTTGGATCATCTTTTCGTTTATGGTAAAAAATTTCCTGCACTCTCTCTTGGACTCTTTCCTAAACCTAGTTTACTTTATTTATATTTTCTAACTTGCTATCAAAGCTAGTTTAATTCTTGTTTTTGAGTGTGCATGCAGGTATAGTTGAAAGATATTTTCGTTGAGAAGAAATCAGATTTTTGTTGAACTAACTCTTATTTGCAGGGTTTTCTTTCATTTTTTTTTGGCAAATCTTAGTGTTTTCATCTCTATTTCAAGTTTTTTTTAAAGTACTAATCACTCCCTCTATCGGGCAACTGCAAGGGAAGATTTCAGATTTGCATGTTTTGTATTTTATCATTAAATTGATATTTAACTCTGATTCTAACATTTTTTTCTTCCAGCTCTAACATTTATTTTGTTTCAAGTTCTTCATTTCTGTTTTGCATTCATATCTTGTTCATAGTTCTCATTCAGATTTTTCGCTGAAGAAGTATTGCTCATTTTGTTTTGGACTCTACTGCAAAATGGAAATGAATTTCGCAAAACTAAGATATGGGTTTTGTGCAGAATGCGCCCATTTAGCTCTCACAGGAGAAGTTTTGCAAATTTCGTGCAACATTTATTTCTTTCTTTTTTGCTTTGCTTAAATCTATATTTCTAACTTTGCTCTTGTAGGACTCATTTGATATATGTGTCGTACATGGTTTATTTTTTTTTATATTTCTTATCTCTGGTTTAACTACATATCTCTGTAATTAGCATTTTATATCTAACAATATTTCTTACTCCTTTCTTCTTAGCACATCATCTCTTATATATTGCTCTGTTTCCTCAACAAAGCGCAGCATAGAGATATTATCTTTTAACTATCGCAGTTTATACCATCTTTATGCAACTTATTCATACTCTCATTTCGCAGCAGCCATATACCTTGTTCTTTGCAGTATATTGGTCCTTATCTTAGCTTGCACAACATATTTCATTGTCTCCCTTTGTGCAGCTTTTATAAAAGATTTTAAATATCCTTGCACAGCTTTTATAAAATCTTTCTTAGCATCTTAACCCATTTCTCTCACCTCTCTTACCTCACGCAATATACATTTCATTCTCTTGCACAACTTTTTAAGCTTTTCAACACTTTTTTCTCCTATTTATCTCTGCACACAGTAGACAAAGTTTCTTCTTCTCTCCATTAGCTCAGCATCCTTGGCAAGCAACTCTTTACTCCTCTACACTTCTCTTATGCAACTTCCATAGCAGCAGCTTTTCAAAGTATAGTTTCATGCAGCATATCTCCTCCCTACCTCTAAACTTTGTCTAGCGTAGTCTTTGAACTAGCGCAACTTTTGGTAAGTTTTCTTTTACATTTTTCTTTGCCCACAATCTTCTCCTGCCTGCTTCATTTCTCAGTGCAGCTCCAACATCTCACATTTTCCACATCTCACACTATTACCTTGCGTAGACTATTTTTTCATCTCCCTTAGAGTAGCTCTCAAAAATTTTAAAATATAAACTTTTTATTCCAATCTCCACTCGCACCATTAGAAAATCATTCTTAGCGCAACAATATTCAAAGTTTGCGTAGATTTTCCCCATTCATTACTTGTTTGTTGCGCAACCTTGCTTGGCTGCTATGTAAGGCCTTATCTCTGTTTTATCTGGACTTTTCTATTCTCCCAGCCTTGCGCAACTCTATTTTCTATTTATCTTGCATTCTTGCGCAACCCATTTTGTTTCATTGTGCAACATTCTCTTTAGCTTTGTATAATTTAACATAATTTATTCCATAGCACAACCTGTTATTGCCCAATCTTCTTCATCAGTGAAAGACTTGCACTTGACCTGATTACACCAGCAAAGGCAGTATGACTCTATTTTTCATTGTTCTTGCGTGTTGCATGGGCTTGGAAGGGCATGCATATTGATAGCATGGCACTCTCAACTGCATACATAGGCTGGGAGGTCGCCACCAAGTTTAGGCAGGGAGGACGTGGCCAAAGGTTGTTGTATGTACTAATATCTCTAAGGAATTTGTCAAACTATTTATGCCTTGTCAATGCTCCCACAATTTTCTCTCTATAGCTGTTAAATTTTTTTTTTGTATGCCTTCTCTTATATTCCAGTCAAAAATGTTTTTTCTTATGGTTTTAGTTAAAATGTATCTGCCTTTCTGCCATACATTTCTTCCTACCAGATTTTCATTTCATTTGATTGTATTTCTTCTGTTAAACATTTTTTTTCTAATATTTCTCTCATGGGGTTTTGATCTTTTCCTTACAAAATTAGTTTATGACATTATTCTAAGATTCCATTCTCTCTCTCATTTGAACTATCTTTTCAATCTTTGACTCACTTAATAATAATTTCTTTAGTTTGGATAATCATTATTCATTCAACATTATTTTTTTTTTCTTGCAGGAGAATCATCATATTCCTTGCATTATAACATTTTTTTTTTGATTCAGCTGCAAGCTTATCCTACTAACATTTTTTTTTTATTTGATGGTAATCATTTTCATGCTAGTAATCATTTTAAGGATTAAGTCACAGAGTTATATTTCTCAAATTGAGTTTAATTTTTTTAATCAACTTTTTAAAAAAAATTAATCACATATACATATTTTTGCAGTTCATATTACTCAAAATCAATTTAAACCCATTTCTATTTTATATATACAAACTTAGTACTATAGCTAATTCATTATTTTATTGCAATTAAAATTTGTTTCATCCATTTGACAAAAAATTAAATTTTTTCTTAAATTTGAATATTCTGGCAATTCGGTGTTTTATATTTACGTTAAATTGGTTTTTTAGATTCCTTTTTTTGTATTTCAGGTTATTTTAACTCATCATGTCATCATTAATTACTGAAATCAAATTTTAAATAATTCCAATTATTATATCCTATGATGGTCGCTATGATGCATTCGTAATTTTTTATACATTTTGTAGTCAAATTCAAAAATTGTCCTATCCATGACTCAAAGTTACTTTTTTTTATTGGGTTTCTAACCTTCATTTCGATTATTATTCCTAGAGGAATGAAGATTATGTTCATGCTTTTCAATTATGTCTTTTAAAAAAAAAAAGATAAAAAAAGAAGCAAAGTAATATATGATTGATCTAAAGCACATCAAGTCATTGATAATATTAAATTATAGTATTTGCCTTCCTGAGTACTATTATTAACTTTATTGTTTAGCATTAATTTCTATCAATTTTATATGATCTATTGTTATGCACTTAGTTGCATCTTTTATGGGTTTCTCTTGTTCCATTTGTAAGTTACACTGGGTTGTACTTACTCAGTTGATGTTTATTAACTTACATTCCATCTGTAAGTTGCACTGGGTTACACTTACTCAATTGGTGTTTATCAACTTGTTCCATCTGTAAGTTGCACTGGGTTGCACTTACTCAGTTGATGTTTATCAACTTGTTCCATCTGTAAGTTGCACTAGGTTGCACTTACTCAGTTGATATTTATCAACTTGTTTCATTTTTAAGTTGCACTGGGTTGCACTTACTCAATTGATGTTTATCAACTTGTTCCATTTTTTAAGTGGAATTGAGTGCACTTACTTCAGTTGATATTTATTAACTTGTTCCATTTTGTAAGTAGCATTTAGTGCACTTACTTCAGTTGATGTTTATCAACATGCTCCATCTTGTAAGTGACAATAGTTTGCACTTACTTCAGTTGATGTTGATCAACTTGTTCCATTGCTTATTTCTCTCATGGTAAGGATGTTGCTCTTGAAATCCTTCTTCAAATTTTGTTGGATTTCTCATATATATTTGGCAGGTAATATGTCTTTTTTCCTCATAATCCTCAATTCCATTATTTTAAGCATATGACATTAGTTTCTTTTCAATTTTTTGGATTTACTTCTTATGAAAAGATGGCAAGCTCAAATTGTTAAATTTTTTCATTATATTGGTTTAAATTTTTATCTTCTTAATGGCTCATTAATTATGGTACATGATTGTAGTCATGTTTGGAAAATCAGTTCTTTGCTTGAGTTGGTGTTTGAGTAACATTTTCCACTTAATCTTTGTCTCTCTCATACTTATATGCATCTTCTACTATTGTGACATTGTCCTACATTCTCCATTGCTTCAATTGTGAGTCATGTAGGAGGTGGCTTGATAACCCAATCACTTATATGACTTATTAATGGACTGCCTATATCCATGTGATTGATGCAATGATAATGCAGGTCTCTTTAGTTGGTATTGTGTGTTGTCATTTATGAATTAGTATGTTTAGTTTGAGATGAGAGGATGGATGATGTTTATGTCACCTTGATATTTTGGTGTATCTTAGTTTCATGAGTACCTCTTGTACTTTTTGACGAAATCTCATAAATTTCCTTAAAGATATTTTCTACGGTAAAAGTTTCAAAGTTACACTAACTCGAATGTTAGATGAAATTCTTCTTGTGGATAGTTTCCTTGGTTCGTGTTTTGTGTTTCTATGTTTCTTTGTTTCAGGTGAATCTTCAAGGCCCACTTATGGAATCACTTCCTCTTCACATGTCCTATAACTTCAAGATGACTACTTCAAGACTTGAATCAAGACAATCAAATCTCTTCCTTATATTGAAGACCAAGTTGTAGATTTTGTAAAGATACATTTCATTCTCATTGTTAAAATTTGGGTTTAATTCCCTTGTTGTAAAATCCCCAAGTAAATATTAAAGTGGGGTGTTAGAATTTAATCTTTCCTTGGTGATATATGTAATTTATGGATAAACCAAGGTATCATATATTGTATTTGTCCTCTAGTCCAAGTAGGAGGACATGTCACATTTTTGTATTTCCTTTAATAAGGAAATTAGATATTCCTCCTTAAGAGGATTCCTACACATGACACACACTTAATGTGAATGTGGCACTCATAGGATATTGGAGTTACATGCAAAATCCTTCACTCATCTCTACTTAAGAGATTCTTCTCTCTAACTTCTTAAGGTTGGTTCTCACAAGTTGGTTCTCATGGAGTAGTTCTTCTCTCTTCTTCTCTCTTTTTCATTGTCATTCTCACAATTTTGTAATGAGCTTCTTTCTCCATCTCCCTCTTCTTCTTTGGCTTCTTGCCTCATTCATTTTATAAGAACAAGGGGTTTTTCTTAGTTTTTTCCCTTTCAAAAACATTGTCTTGGTGTTTTTCTTAAGCTTCTTAGTGATTGTTCTTGGATCATCTTTTCGTTTATGGTAAAAATTTTCATTTCTGAACTCTCTATTGGATTTTTTCCTAAACCTAGTTTACTTTATTTATATTTTCTAATAAAACTTAAACTAGGAAAAACCATAAAGAAGCTAATTCTCATGAAATGAAACACCGGTTAAGGTATTTTTACAAAGGCTCATTGTCGGTTGTGATCATTTCAAGTTGGCTCATTGCCAATCAAGCTAACTACCCTTAGATATGAATATGGCTAACTGCCAATGCAAATTTTAATGAAAAAGGATAAACTGATAGAATTGCAGCTAACTATGCATGAAACAATACAAAAATTATGCTCTATTATTCTTACCATCTATAGATCTAAATCTTGATCTTCTCTTTGTATATTACTATCTGATCCAATGTAACTCAACATGAAATCCACTTCTTTATCTTCAATAATCTACCTCACAAAAATTTTCTTTCACACAATACCGCCACATATTCACACTATATCTCCTTTTGTAGCTCACACCATTTGCACTACACCATTTCATCTCATCCATTCCTCGAATAAAAAAAATTTCTTCTTTAGTTATATGGATATTTGACCATGTATATGTAGGCCACACAAAATGTGTGTGATGTCCCCAATTACAAAATATATTATAATTACATTTGATGCATTATCATAGGTCCTAAATCTAGGACACACTTAAGGAAACATTCCAACTCGCTACACTAGGACCAAATATAGGTTGCACTTAAGATGTTTACAATGCACATTACATTTACCGATAATTTTGGAATGCCACAATCAAGACCATGTCTTTATTATCAAAACATCTAAACCAACTAATAGGTGAAACAAGATAAATTATGTCCTGAACATGATACTAAAACCAACTGATGAACAACACCATTTTCTAGATATCTAAAACAAATGGAAGAACATTGAAAGTATAGAAATCACCAGGAAACCAATGAGAAAATTCATACAATACTGATCACCAAAAGTATACAAGTGTACCAAAATATGTAGGCCATGAGTAGAACAATTACACCTACCGTGGAACACCAAAACATTTCCCATATTGAACCTGTACTGTCATAACCAAGACTTATGTTGCATAATCAACAACTAACAGGTACATACCCAAAACTATCAGTAGCCATCCAATACCACTAGGATGTCAGTATGAAGGTTTTGACATCAATGATAGCCAATGCTAACAACAACTCAATAAGTCTAAAAATATTCCCCTTTGCATTGATGAAAATACACCAAAACAAAATGAAATCTTGATTTCGTAACCAAAAAAATCTTACAACCAAAAACTTTTACCAAAACTTCCTCTGAGTAGATTCATCAATTTGTTTTCCTCTTTCTCTTCCCCCTTTTTGCCACAATGGAAAAAGGCCAAAAAAATAAATCAAAGAAAATAAAAAAAATATAGTAGAATAAATAAAAAAGACTTTCTTGTACCTCCCATTCAGAATTGGAAGTTCCTTCCTCCATTCAACAATGGCAACCCTCATCTTGGAACATAGACTGTCACACTTTAGATGTTTGTCAAAAGATTTCTTCTTGTCTAAAGATTGAAAACATTGCTCATAATCCTCTGAGTTAGAAATTATACCAATAGCATGCCAACCGGATCTCAACCATGTCCTTCACTAACCAAATTTTTTTTATCAGGTCTTCTTCCTGTCTCTGTAACAACACCCATTCTGACTGAAGCTCACCAACTTTAATCCTTTGTTTTCCATCCTTGTCCTTGAAGACATCATATGTCTTTCCAAACTAATTTAATTCTTCCTCGACCACTTTAATTTTTGCTTTAAAATTGTCTATAGTGTTAGGCCATCGAAGACAATACATGTATATATCAATAATCTCTTTCACACATCCCTTTATCTCACCAATAACTCTAGAAAGTATTTTTTTAGCATTGTCACATTGCTTCGTTATAGATTTTTGCACTACATGGTAATTTTCACTAAACTGCAACAACACAATCTCAACATTCATCACTAATTTAGTTGGTATCATGACCCTTTTACTGATCAAGTGATCAGTCAACAATTTTGTCACCAATTTCTTATTCACTGATGAACAATCAGTCCAAAAAATAGAATTATTTCATACTCAACATTCTCCAAAAAATTTATCACCATATTAGAATCCACACACTCATATTCTATCAAAGAAAGCATATTTTTCTCCACATCCTCTTTATTTTTTGTAACTTCCATCTCTTCTGCTACACTCTCTTCTTCAACTTTGTATTCTTCATTATCTTCTAAAATGGTAACTATTTCTTTATCTTTGTCACTTGTCTTTCTCTTCTTCGGGTTAGGAGATGAACCACAAAAAACTTCTTCCACACTCTTTTGACTAGAGACAGAGCCCTCCTCACCATGACTTTTAGGTATAACACCAAAAATAGTTAATCTAGAACCAACACCTTCCTAAATAGACAATAAATATACCTTAAAGGCATCTGCCTTATTCTCCAACATATCCAAATACCTGAAAATCTTCTTACCGATAGGAATGTTGGTCCTCCATTCAACAATTTCATTTCCAAGTAATGAACTCATGATGTAAAAGACCAAACACATAACCAATAATCCAAATTTGAAATCATAACCACCTTAGATTGTCATCTTTGATTGCTCGTTATAAAGGCTCAGAAACTAGGCATAATCCTTTAACTCAGGGATTGGACATCCAACTAAGCA
Organism: Thuja plicata; assembly: GCA_018584345.1. Taxonomy (NCBI): domain Eukaryota; kingdom Viridiplantae; phylum Streptophyta; class Pinopsida; order Cupressales; family Cupressaceae; genus Thuja; species Thuja plicata. Next base: position 2,329,294 of record MU226072.1, read on the forward strand.
CTTCATCCTCTTTATAAGAAACTCATTTAATATGTCAAAACCAGGGACATGTTACTTGAAATGGGCCAGAAAAATATATGAACCAAGCACTTTGTCAACCAATCATTCTATAATTGTTGTAGGAAATAAATGCTGGAAAGAAACTATTTTATGGCTACAGGAAATAAATGCTTTCGAAGGGAAACTATACTATTGCTGCATGAAATGAATACTCAAAGGAAAGCTAAACTATTGCTGTGAAAGTAAATAATTGAAATTAAATGATGGAAGTGAATGCTGCTAGTAGGATGGAAGAGTGCACAAAATAACTACAATGACTTAGTTACTCTACCGCTTGGCCGCAGGAAGCGGTAGCTATCCTGTGGCTTTGGCTGCAGGGGCTATTCTACATAGGAATTAAAATGACGAAAATGAAGGAAAGTGAGATAAAATAAAATGAATCTAACTATGGATTCCTCACCAAGTGGGCCCCCTTGGGTGAGTACCCAAAACACTCAATTACACAGAACTAATCTCAACACTTCATTTTCTCATTAAAATGAATAATATAGTACAAAGATTCTCATCAACAGTAAAATAATAGAATTGAACTATATTGCAACTATCATAATACTACTACCCTCTTTCTCCCACAGGAGTGGGGATTTATTTATAGGAAAACATCTAACTACTAAACTTAACACACCCTAAGAAAAGGCAGATCTTTTATTACAAACAACTAACAGAAAGGAAAGCTAGAAAGAAGGAAATGGAATCGGTCCAGAAAAGAGGAAAGAACTGCTTAGACAACAGATCTAACTTCCCACTCTCTCCTAGATTTCATCAGGGAAATTATTGTGTTTGTCAAGTCTTCACTCAACCATCTCCACCTGGATTAACCAGAAACCTTCCACAACTGCTACACCGATGTTTTATCTGTGTGCGTCTGTTGCAGTACCGAGTCAAGCGTCCATCACATAGACGTGCTCACCTAAACAAGATGATGGTTGCTACTTCGATGCGCTACATTAAAACTATTAGGATAAAAGAATTCATGGAAAATAATCATTTAAAGTACATATGCATTATATATTTCTCAAACAGTCAATTCATTCATAAAACATGATCATAATTCCATAGCAATAAACAGAGCAAATTCATCCAGATAAATCATATTAAGTAGCATATGTCCATGGCATAGGTTCAGTGGTTGAATACCATATATTAACAGTTTTAAAGCATAAAGTCTTGGAGTAATAAAAGAAAACATGGGAAAAGACCTATCAAAAGTTCTTGTAGGGTATCTAAAGTATGCCATTAAAATGGCCTATCATTTTTCCCCCTACAAAGACTAGTGTCAGTCCTCAGGCACTGAGAGGTTTTGGATCTTTGCAAGAACCTAGAGGTCTCCTTCCTGTGTCTCTCCAATCATGGAGGTTCCCACTCTCTAGTAGAATCCATTTGTTCACTCCACCTTCACTTGTCTGCTTAGTTCATGTTGCTCATCTATTTCATCATCCACATAGTTGTACAATGGCCATAAAAGCAGAGGAGACTGTAAGGTGAGTGGAAACCATCTTTCAGGCTATGGTTGTCATCCCAGGAATATATACCAGTTAACATGCTACATTGTAGCCTGCAAGTTGATCAGACTGTGTGGTTCTACCTTCTTAAGTGCCATAGTGAGTCTCTCTCATCTTTGCCTTAATCCTTCAGCTGCTCTGTCCCCGTCTCATAGTGACAATCTTTCAAATGCTGAGAAAACTTCCTCATGGATTTCCAGAATCCATTTCCTGGGTGTAGAATCATGAAACCCATAAACAATTTGCACTTAATCACAGTAAATTCATCGCGGTGACTGACTTTTAGGATGAAGGGGCAATGAAATGGACTATTCAAGGATTCTGTACTTATGCAATTGCCTGCCATAATTTATTTCATTCTAGATCTAGGAAAGGAGGGAAGACAAATGTATATCACCACTAAAAAGAAGGGGATTCCAATCAGTATTAAAAGGAACAAGATAATTGTGAATATATAAATCACATAACAAATTCTGGACACAATCAGGTGATGTATTGTATGCAGCCACAAATTCTTGTGGGGTTCCTATGCTTGAGTTAAGATCCCGAAGGACTCTCATTAATTTAAACAGTAGAAATTGCTCCTTAAGGCATAGGGTATAAATCCGTGGTGGTGGTCTGCATTCTATTAAATCCAAAATTATATCTGTAATGTTATTTATTTTATTCTGTAGGAATTCAATTTCTTGTTGTTTTCTTTTGAGCTCCCTTCTTAATTTTGTCTTTTCCAACTCCCACATCGACTTTTGATATTGCATTGCATTAAAATAATCAACTGACAAAGCATGAATAGTTACCTCCTCTAGTTTCCTATGTGGGATCGGTCTAGCTGCTTGTGGGCCTTCATCTTTCTTTGTACAAACTGGCACATTATCTGGAACAAGGGGCTTTTCGCCATGATTGCCTTCCTATAGAGAAGAAGATTCTCTTCCATCTCCTTTAGGCTATGCTACCTATGGTATTACACACTCTACTTTTTAACCACTTCAATGGCTATAGGATCCTTTTCCATCATACCCTGGCATTCTATAATCAAACTGTATGCTTATGGATATTCTTGTAAGGGCTCCTCAGAGGAGACATGAGAAGAGTCAAGCGTAACAGGGGAATCCTTGTTTTCTGATTGTGTAGTGTTCAAACAAACACTTCTGTACAATGGAGTATCAATAGAAGCTACAGGTTGCTTCTATGAAAGTTTTCTTTTCTTGGTAGGTGTGGCTGTAGGAGAAACAGTAGAAATAGGAACATATCAACTCATATATTCTGCCATCTTGGCTTTACCCTTACCCTTCTTATCTTTTTGCTGAGAAATTGTGGGAACCTTGGTTTGTCTACTCCTTGAGGTAGGGTTTGGATGGCCACATGGCACATTCTTTACATTAACTCCCGAAGGAGAAGGATTCCTCAAAGGTTCATCTTGCTCAACAAATTCTTCTTCCTTATCAGGGTTATTTCCTTATTCTTCTTGAATTTTGGGTCATGGCCCTTCTCCATGCAATTGAACATGAGGCGCTACAATAAATATTTCCCAAGACATGGGGGAGATATCCCTCAGTGACCTTTCAACCAAAAGTTTGATTAAACCATGGTGGGTCACTGCATTCTGTCACACCTTTCGTACCTCTTCAACACTTAAATTCAAAAGGGCGTAAAGAAAATTGGGAACATTTACTAAATGGTCATGCCGTAAATGGCTCAATAATTTAAAGTGTACTACATGAAAGAAGGAAAAATGGCCCTCATAGGTAATGTACCTAATAACATGAACTGTCAACTGAGGATATTCTCCTAGAAGAGATGTCCGCTTAACATCCTATTTTCTGTAATCTATTGGGGCATCTACTGGCAAAGAAAATTCCACTCTGGCCGCACGTGCATTGTGCCCATGCGAAAATACTTCTCCTATAGAAGGAAGTCCAGAGACTTCGGAAATTCATTCTTCAAAAGCTTCAATTTGCAACCCTTTAACATATGCAACTCCATTGTTGTAAGCTCTCAAGAATTCCAGTGTCGTGGCTTCATCATACCCATTTAACCTAACAAAATAGGTAAGACACCCTACTCTGTTGAAAACCTGAACACTTTCCTGGTCCTCTAACAAAGCAAAGTGGTTTTCTAGTTCATGTCGTATAGGAGAACCACCCATTCTGCTGTTTGAAATTTCCAAAAATTTCTGAAAAACTCTCTTACTCCACTGCTACTATCTATTCTTTTTGCTGAAATGTCACTACTGTGCCCAGAATTAGAATAAAAATTTCTTGGTTTCCAGGTAACGCAGACAAGACACAAAAGAATTTTTTTGAAATAGTGTTGTGAATCTAAGCTGAAATTTTGAGTTAAAAAGACAGAGCTGGTTTCAAAAGGTTACATGCAGGGGCTGTCAAATCATCATTTTTGACATTACAACTTAGTACAATTCTGGTAGCAAAAATAATAATGACAAAGGATGGCAATTATGATAGCAGATTTGAAATTGATAGAATATTTGAGCTGATGGGATATTTCATTTATTACACACAAAATCTATTTACTGCCCCCTACGAAAAAGGTGACAAGTGTCCTCACTTGCATGGAAAAGTATGGAAAAATTATGGATGAATCACTATATTAATTACAATGTATCATAATCATATTAAATGAAGCAAAAAAAAACTTTTTGAAACAATAAAGTAATGCGTACCTTGGAATATTATACCGTTAAATGCCCAAATCTGGAAATATTTGATGACGTAGGCAGAGAAAAAATTCAAGCTGGCGCAATAATGAGGTGATGTGAATGTGTTGATGGCAGAAAAAGGGGATAAAAAAGTCGATGGGATGATGTTTCTATTATGGACAAGCAATTTTCGTGGGAAACAAAAATTTTATTATGACTGCATGTGGAAAATTTTCAAAGAGATGACCGAAGCAAATAATTACTCCAGTTGGCTGCAGGAATGCCCTTAGCAGGAAGCGGTCCTTCAGTTGCAGGAAAGTCTTCAGTTGGAAGAGGTTCTTTGGCTATAAGAGGTTCTTCGGTTGTAGGAAATTCTTCAGTGGGAGGAGGAGGTTCATCAACTACATGAGGTTTTGTGGCTACAGGAGGTTCTATTGTGGCAGGAGAAATCTCAAACTGCCGTAGGAAATCAACCTTTGTCTATGGTTTATGGTACAGGCAAAGCCTATGACCATTCACCATTAACTTGAAACATACAGGGTCAATGGTGGATAGCTGAACTACTCTGTTAGCATAAACATGAATAATCTCATAAGGGCCAAGCTAACGTGTTGTAAGATTACCTTGGGTTTCTTGGAATCTAGAGTCATACAAAAGAGCCCAGTCGCTAGGAGCAAACTGTTTGGAAAGGATATGAGAATCATGCCACTTTTTCCGCTATTTTCAAACCAATTATGTGTACTGCAGGGTGACTTTCCTTATCTCATCCAACTGGTTAAGCTGTAGGATCCTGTCACATTGTGCCTCAGTAAGATCAATGTTGAGATGTAATGTCATGCATAAAGTCTTATGTTCAAACTCAATCGGTATCACAACTATTTTTCCATATACCAACTCAAAAGGAGTAAACCCTATTGTGGTTTTCCATGTTGTTCGGTAGGCCCATACTACTTCTTGGAGGTGACTGCTCCAATATTTCTTGTGCAACTAAACTATTTTCGTGAGGATAGCTTCTATCACCCTATTGGTGATTTTTGCCTGACCATTCGCCTGTGGGTGATAGGGGCTTGATTTCAGGTGGCAAATATTATACTCGTTCATCAGAGCATTAATCACTGTATAGGTAAATTGAGCTCCTTGATCATTTACTAACTCTTGGGGTACACCATAATGCGTGAATATATCCTCATACAGAAACTGTGCAACTCTTTTATCCCTGGCATGCTTGATGGCTCTAACCTCCACCCACTTTGTTACATAATTAGTACATACAAGTATGTATAAATTATCATCAGATGCAAGACTGATGGGACTGACAAAATCAATTGCCCATTTATCAAATGGAGTCACTATGAATTGAGGAAAGAGTGGCATTTCATCAGATTTAGTAGGCCACCCCATCCTCTGACATCAATCACACTACCTGGTGTAATTGGCTAAATCCTTGTAGAGGGATGGCCAGTAGTAACTAGTGTTAAGTACCTTCATGGCTGTCCTTTTGGAAGAAAAATCTCCCCCATAGGTCTCATCATGACAAGCCCGTAGGATGTCATAAGTTTCTTCCTCTTGAATACATCTTCTCAATACTTGGTCGGGGCCAATATAGAACAAACAATCAACAATCCATGAAAATTTGAAAGTTTTCTCTATTAGTAACCGCTTTTCCTTTGGAGAGAAGTGTGGAGGTACCTTTTAGGAAACTAGATATTTAGTAATATCAGCGTACTAGGGAGCTTGAGCTATAATGGATAATAGGTGGTTGTCAGGGAAACTGTCATCAATTGCCATAGGTTCATCAACATTTTGTACGTGTAAGAGAAAATCGGCCACCATGTTTGATTTGCCTAGCTTATCTATGATGGTAATATCAAACTCCTGTAGCAGCAACAACCATCTAGCTAACCTCCCTATTATTGCAGGTTTGTTAGCTAAGTACTTAATAGTTGCATGGTCCGTATGCACAAAGATTTGATAACCAATGACATAGTGGCAAAATTTGTTTAGAGCATAAATAGCAACCAATAGATCCTTTTCAGTAACTGTATAATTCAACTCAGCTCCTTGCAGATTTTTTCTAATGAAATAAATAGCATGTTCTAGAGTACCTTCCTTTTTCTAGGAATTGCTCCAACAATATGATTAGAGACATCTATATGTATGTGGAATGGGAGTGTCCAATTAGGACCTCACAAAATAGGTGTCTGAGTCAGTACAGACTTCAGCTGTAGGAAAGCTTCATCATAGTCTGATTTCCAGATAAAGTCAACATCTTTAGTGAGTAGTGAATACATAGGGCTCACCATCTTGCTGAAGTCCTATATGAATCTTCTCTAATCCCTAGCATGACCAAGAAAGCTTCTGACATCTTTTTGTTTGGTTGGGGTAGGTAGATTCACAATGACTTCAATTTTGGTTGGGTCTACCTGAATGCCAAGAGCAGATATATAGTGTCCAAGCACTACTCCTTCCTGCATCATCATAAAACACTTCTCATTGTTCAAAGATAGGTTGTATTCTTTGCACCTGGTGAGGAATTTTTCCAGATTTTCCAATGCTTCCTGATAAGTTTCACCATAAGTTATAAAGTCGTCCATGTAGATCTCCATATAGTCATGGGAAATGTCAACAAAAATGTTGATAACCGCCCGCTAAAAAGTAGCAGGAGCGTTACAGAGGTCAAATGGTAAAAATGAATAAGCAAAAGTCCCCCATGGGCAGGTGAATGTGGTCTTTTCCTGATCCACACACTAGTAGAATTGGCACCTTTTTTTGACCAAAAATTGGTCTAATTTTCTACCAATATTGGTCGAATGATCCACAAATTGCTTTGTCTCTATTCTACGCAAATATTGGTCAAAAGTGGCATTTTAAATTGGCCAGTTCTAAATGGTGGTTTTGACCAAAATTCGTCAAAATGTTTGGCCTGTCTGACCAGGATGCTAAACCCACGACGCAAAAAATTTGACACAAAATGGTCGATATGTAGAGCAACCTACCTGGCAGTTTTGACCAAAATGTGTTGAAATTTTTAGCCCATCCGACTAGGATGCCAAACCCGTGATGAAAAATTTCCACATAAAATGGTAGATATGCAGATCATCCTGTCTGAGGGTTTCGACCAAAATGTGTTGAAATGTTTAGCACATCCAACTAGGATGTCAAACCCATGATGAAATAGTTTGACACAAAATGGTTGAAAGTTTGACCAAGAAGGAATGTTGCAAAAAAAAACACCTGAAGATAAATATCCAGAGTAATCACCAACAACATCATGGTCAGTGATTAGTCTAGATACTTATCTTCAGGTGTTACTTTGCATTAATATATATTTAGATGACAATTTTAAAAAGTACAATGCAAGTTGATATGTAACAGAGAAAAACATCAAAGATAGACCAATCATTCAACGTCCAAAATTTTTTAGAGATTGAAAAAGTTACAAACCATGAAGCAATCTATTCCAGCTCTGAGACAATCCTAACTAGCCATCACCTTGAGCTTTGATGTAGCTTGTAATACACAAAATATTCTTTTCTCACATGTTCATGGAATTCATCAAAATCATAATTCGAACAATAAAGGGGTAATGGTTGCAGACCTTTTTCAGCCCATCGTCCAGGTCCTCGGAAAGTCCTTGAGCTCAATGGGTATGGTTCAAAGGATGGTAGCAGATGAGGTTTATCAAGAGGTAGTGGAAAGGATTAATTCCATTGCTTAAAGAATGTTTCAATTACTTATAGGCAACCTTTATTACATCTCAAAACAAAGTACACAAAACTGTATATTATTTTTAAACACTCAATGTAGTGAAACTTAGGAGCTACAAATTATATTAATTTATTGGTGAAATTTTTCTAAAAAAGGAGAGAAGAATACTAATCAAAAATGAGAAAAATAAGATCTTAGAATAAAGATGAATCCAACACAACTAGGAAATTTTTTCTCTTCAAACTTTCAAATATGGAAAACCCATATTTAGTAGTTGCAAATGCATTACTATCTCAATAATATTAACAAATTATTGAGTGCAATGAGTTGTTACATATGCAATCTACCCTTACACGGTTATCTTCCCATCTAAAAAACTTTTAATAAACCAATGAAACCATTATTCCTTTGATTAGTACATTTCATTAATCTTAATGTGAAACATACTTTCCTTTTCTATTTATAATCGATGCTCATGCTAGAGCATCCTCTCAATCTCTAGAAGAATCATCTTTCAATATGAAAATAAAAGTCATTTTCTATTTAAAATCTTGTTTTCTATAGTCAATATTCTACATCACATAGTCAACTATGCCAATTTTACAATCCCTAATTGTGTTGTGCAAGATAGTCTTTGTAGTCACTAATTTGTCACGTACAAGATCATCTTCGTGAACATAGGGCCATCCCCAAAACATAGTTTTCCCTCATATTATAATTGGTGATCATAATCCCTTGAAAAATCCTCTAGAAAGTTAGACCGATTCCAAGAGAGACCATGCAACATTGTAGTGGAAAGGCTGAAGTTCGTTGCTATTTTAAATATAGAGCACATCTCCATAGGAAATATTTCCAAGGCTCTAACATATTTTTTGGAAACAAAGATGAAATATCTGGAACTATTTGTATGCATGATTGGTGTATGTTCATTATAGTTCATTTCTCATTATTTCAACCAATTAACATGTGCCAAGATTCTTTAAACTACTTCAGTTTTGTTTTATAATGTTTTATCATAACATTGGAATGACAAATTTACATTTCTCTTGGTGTGAAGAAAAAGTTGTTTCTTTTGTATATGAATCCATTTTGACTACACAAATTTTGCACTTCACCATCTGATTATCTCCACAAGGAACACTAACACCTAATAATTCAAAGTATGGAAAAAGTTTCTACACACAAAATGAATATTCTAGTTAGACATACCACATATATTGTTGCCAAAGTATTCTCTTGCACACTAAATGCTCGAAGCATTTCTTGTAAACTCATGCGTGTCTCAAAAAAGTATTTCTTTGTCACCATGCTTCCTTCGATCTATTTAAGCAGCAGCACAAAGTGGTATTTGATTAGTGGAAAACATATTGCTATGCTTGAACAGATTATATATACAAATGAACTAATTCTTGGATCAATACTTGAATTTAGATATCACTATCCACTTGGATAGAATTGTTAGAATGAGTATATTTATCATCTACATAGCCTAAAATGATTATACTTCAAAATACAATAGCCTACTAGTCCAAAATGTAAGTATTTGTTATATCTGAGATTACAATACATAACATGGATGCTTCTAAAATGGTGTGTCTAAGGCTAAAGATACACAAGTGAGACACCAAAAATAACTACACATTCAAAATGGAAACCTACTAATTATCAACAAACCTATACATGCAAAACTATAACTTGTCAAATGTCCATACACATGCACATGCAAACAACATTATCAACACAACTATACATGTAAACTACAACCTGCCAATTGTCAACACACTTGCACATGCAAACTTCAAGTTGCTAAATATTAACTAATCATTCTAAAGAATCCACTTAGCATGTCATTCAAACACAAAATATAATATGCCTACATGCATAACATGGAGAGATTTCAATGAGTTGCACCAATTAGATAGTTTAGGGTCTTGTGGATAATCAATTAGACTACATTGTATATTATGAACCTTTGGCTAGTCAAAGAAAGATGCATCCACTAGTGGATAGACAAACCATTCAATGAAATGAGGTGGCTAGGTTAAGAACTTCTAAACTTGATTTTTTGGAAAAAAGAAGTTGCTACTAGTAACAGACAATCTGACAAGTTAACTATCAACTATAACTCTAGTAACTCATACAAATTGTGATGCCTAGCTCTTAAAAGTAAGATTCATGTCATGCATGCTACTATTAAATGAAGATAACTCAAGTTGTCACTCCCATAAATGACACCATAGAGTGCACTTATAATTGAATTTATCATATGAAAACATTCCTGAGATAAAATAATTAAATCATCACTGAATAAATGCTAGGAGTTTTTAAGGTTGATAAACCTTGATCCCAACATATTCCCACTAATTGACAATCTTTGAAGATCTAATGGAAACAACAATATTTTAATTGTTAAGAGTTGTGAGGCCCATAAACTCTAAAAACCATATCAAATTATCAATGTTCACTGGCTTTGTCACTCCATTTGCAATATTTATCAAAGTGTTTAATTTCTATAATTAAACATTTACGTCTTCCATCATATCATTAATAAAATGAAATTGTGCATCAATTATTTTGTTTTGACATGGAAAGTAGGAATATTTGGTAAGCAAGTGGCACTTTAACAATCATTATAGATGGTAATTAGTCCCCCATTAAAACCAATAGATAGTAATCAATCTACATCAAAACCAACATCTAAACATGATTGTCTAAGCTAACTTCTTTTTGATGCAATGGATAGGGTGGTGGACTAATAAACAAAGTAAGGTATGTAAATTTGGTTTATAAATGAACTATTCTTCCAAGTGCACAATGGCTACAAGAGACCCAACTCCACAAGGCTACTCTAAATGTAAACCGATGATAGATTTGGTGTATTTGGAGTATGCAAGGATGTATAAAGGTGGTTTTGTGTTTTCTAGAGTTGTCTCTTACTTACAATGATGAAATGTCTTCAAACTGGCCTAGAGACCTAATTAGACAGTCTTGTAGCCCTGCAGTGACCTTTTTGGTCTCAAAAATCTTCACTTTCCCACAACACTAGGAGAACTCAATAAATATTCAGACACCCTTTTGGTCATATGACAATATATTAAAGACTTAGGTACTGGTACTTTGGACCAAATTGAAGTACCATGACTGTACCCTTGCAATTACACTAAAAACTTGATTATTTAACAAAGAAACTATATCATGGAAATTTCCTCAAGGTCTCAACTCTTGGAAAGTGTCATTAAATGACTCAAAACCCCTAATCCTAATAGGAATAAGACCCAAGACATCTAGAACCCCAAAAGCCCCAATTTGGTTGCTTCAAATCCTTGATTTTAGGGTTTTGCCAATCTCGGCCTCCCACGCACTTATTGGCTTAGTTTGTGACTGATTCACCATTCATACCACCATAAAATATTGTTCAAATCATAAAAATACCATGTTGTTAAGCCTGATCTTCTAGTGTTATACCATAGCCATCAATTTCATTAGAAAACCTTCACTAATCAGGCTGTGATCACTTCATTACTCAAAATCTCTGCAAGTAAGATCATTAGAACTTATAATACATTTTCATTTTACTCATTCCATGGATCCTAGGCCTCTGCACCCATGGAATGGATCCTATTTACAATTTAACCTTCAAAATAGATGAAACTTAACAAAATCGGACTTAGTTCGCTGGAAGTGAAAATATAGTCATGTAGGATGACTCTTAATGCATTGGACAGAGTAGAGAATGGTTTTAGATTGCTTACTATTCCAACATGAATTCATAAATCAAACCGATGAACAATGAAATCCCTCAATAATGCATAAAAACATAAAAGTTGCAGACTGAATTCTTGTTTTATTGAAATCTCATTGACTGTCTGTACACTCCAGGCCCTCTACCCGTACAAATGGAGTTGATTACAATATAAGAAACCGAAAATCAACTTTCCTAACCTCTTCCAACCAGTTATAGGGATTAGTTGAGTGTTTAGACACTAAAAACCCCTTTCCCTCCTAAATGGTGACTTATCCTGCTATATCATACACTCTTAACAATTTGTGGGGTTTGGGGCAAAGTCCCAGAATTTTTTTTGACAAGCTAGGTATATTTAATTTATGAATGCTACATGAAAATTACATATTGTTAACATATATTTGTACTCTGTGTGAGGAAATTGGATTCCAAAGGAACTAATTTAACACTTCACCTACTCAAAAACACAAACCAATGAAATAATCCAGATTAGGCCAAGAGAGGTTGACACATTCAAGAAGAGAATACTTACACAAAATGAAGGCAAATTATGCCAGAAAATTTGACTATTGGCCCTTCCAGTTTTTTATTTGATATTTTCCTGACAATGACACATTCAAAATGCACTTATGAGCAAAGACCTAGAATGAATGAAATTGATTAAATAATGAAGGTATGTTAGTTTGAGCTTCACTTGATTTTGAGAATACTTTAATATTCTCTACTTAACAAGGCCAACCACGTGAAGGTGGAAGCTCATATGGCCTCACCCACCTCCCCCTAACATCAATCTAAATTCCCCATTAACATCTAATTATACACTTCATTCATCCATTTATGAACTATAACATTTAATCAATACAATCACATAACACTCATTAATATGATATAACATTCATTAATATGCAACACTAATCAAGAATTCATTAACACATAACAATATTCATTAACATGACATAAAATTCAATATTAATATGCAACATTCATAGATAATTACTTAAAACAACATTCTTTCATTATCCAACAAAGTTAATCGAACAAGTTTTATCAAAGAGCATTTTTAAGAAATCATTTTTTGGGGGGGATTTTCTTAGATTTATTAAGGAAAAGGCTGAGAGGAGCATCAATATCTTCCCCATCCTCTTGTGGCTATGATCTCAAATTATGATACTTTCTCGTGTTTTGAGGAGCAAGAGGATGTTGCACTAAAGGGGGGTCTGTTGCAATAACAAGTAAATGGGTTAAATTCGCATACTTTTTTTTACTGTTACATGTATTTCATTAACCAGTAGAACATAACATGCATTTTTCTTTACCTGACAATTCCGCATCATGTACAATAACATTTTGATCTGCCACCACCTCAACATGCTCAACATGCTCTAAATTAAATATTCAAAAAAAAGTTACACTGCCAATTGCAATTAAAGATGTTAAATTCTATTAATAATTATGTAATTTATTTCCAATAGAAAATTAAAACCTCCACCACTGTGATGAACATCATGGCCTTCGTCATGCCCAAGTTCTGTGATAGGATTTGAAGGCTGCAGTAAAATCACATGCACATTGTTATCATGAAATAGTCAATTTATGTTCAAAATTAACTATTCAATTTGATTTACTTTTCATTTGACCAATTTACCTATGTCTCATCTGGTGCAGCAGATTCTTCGTTATGGCTTTCAGATTCTTTGCGTAGGCATGCAGCCATGACTTTATAGCCTTCATTCAAGGCTATTCTTTTGTCTTCATCCGTGGGCTCTACATTGAATTCTGTACCCTTTATTTTTTGTTTAATATTCTTAGTTTTGCAGGTATGATTTGATTAAACAATTTTTTTTGCAACCTTATATTTAAAAATTTGATATGAAATTCCAATGTTACTACTTACAAGTCGAGAATGAAGTTTCATATAGCCACCAAAGCCAAGTTTGTTTTGGCCAACCTTTTTTAATATCGCTTCTGTAGCTTTTGATGTATCTTGCAGTCTATGAAAAGTTTGAAACATGTTAGATTATATATTTGCAAAGATCACTAATTAGTGCATGATTACATTCTACTTAATGCTATCATGATATACCTTCTTTTTCCGTCTTCTAGTTGAATTCCTCTACCCTTTAGCCTTTTCTCATTTGCATCTTCCATTATTTCATTCCACTCCATCAGTGGAATCATAGGAGGATGCTCATACTTTGGGTTATCCTTTAGAGCCCTTCTATATTGGTCCCTCACAGTCTTTATATGTTTGGATGACTTTTTAAGAATCAGCACACTATCAAAAGTTTTATTCCCAAAGAGGTTCTCTAAAGATTTAATGAGCTGATTTTTTAATTCAGCATCCTGTTCATTCCACCTTTTTTGAAAAAACAAAAATTGTTATATCATAACTTTAATATAGTAAAATAAATGGAAGATAAGAAAAATATTGTACCACTATTATGAAGCTACGTACCTTTTACGTATGGTGGGCCCAAATAGATTCAATGTCATTTCAAAAAGAGTATCATAAAAACCATCATTTCCTACACAAACATCATGGGATTATCAGTCCATAACGAGTTATGTATAAGTAAACTACAATTACACTGTAAATAATAAAAAATTTAAAGCACCTGGAAGCTTTGGTACTTTTAACATAAACATATTTTTCTTGTTCAACAACAATGACCCCACAAACAAACCAGTAATAGTAACACGGGCTGATCCAGGAAATGGTTGCAATTGACCTTCACTAGTACTGGTCTTTGTTCTTGCAGCAAGTGTAGGTGTATCTATTAGTGCACAAAATAGGTCCATGTGTATAAGATTCACACAAGAAAAATAATCAATGCATGATTAGCACATAACAAAATATATAAAAACAAGGTTTTACTAGTTGTAGCTAGTACAAAGGAAGATGTCTGCAAGCTCCTTATTGCGGACAATGCAGCCGATGATATTGGATTGTTGATCGAAGGAGGCGTCTCCACTTCATCATGAGCTGAAGAATACATTTTTAGAAAAGACATTTGCAATGGATAAATATTAAATGGGGTACTAGAAGCATCCCAAACATAAGTTGAGTCAATAATGCATACAACGGTTAAATGAATGGTTAAAGGTTTAAGGATTATTTACATGAAAGTTGTGCGCTACAACCCTCACCAAATTGACCATGTCTCATAGGTTTCAAAAAATCGTGTAAGAAGAACACATCATATTTTAGATCATGATCCATAAGATAGTATAAAATATAAACATCTATTGAACTTTAATTACTGCTTACATTCATACAATTGACTCTATGTATCAATTCATCTTTGAGTGCCTCTATCTCCTCAGTTTTGTTTGGAATCATCACAAGGTTAAGAATTTCTTTAGTATATTTATTTTGAATCTGAGTGGCCACGAAGATTGGGTTAGAGCTACGAGTGATGTCATCAAAAAATGTCACCTCAATTTTATATCTCAATTGATCTGCTGTCATTATTGCGTTTCCCTATCAATAAGTGTCAAGTTGTGACATCAGTATCAGTAAAATTCTATCAAAATAATTTCAAAGCCATAAATAAAACAACATAATAATATGACATTTTTTTCTATATAATTTATAGAATTACATTAATTAAGGTTTACCTTTGATGAAGGAGGTATGTGAGGATCAACATCCCCACATGTGTCTTATGGTGGATCCATGTCGCCCTGTGACAAAGATTAGTAATTCTTAGCAATCAGTAGCGAAATGAAAGTAATAAACTTACCAAACAAAATTATTAATAAAACAGTAGATTGTATATTGGATTCAATATTAATTGGAGGCAATTGGTTTCAATGTTATACTTACTAGTCCCATGATAGGGAATTTTTTGTATCTACACGATTCAAATTGTAATCTATCAGAAGCTCTTCCCCTGCGCTTATTGATTTTATCATACATACAAATACACGATTTCCCTCACGTGCCTTGAATATACAATTCAACCGCTTATTAGTTGACATAGGTCAAAAACTATTTATAAAACCTGAAATATTTCCTATTGCTTTTGGCCTTCCATCAATATACATAGCAAGCCTTTTAGTTTGATCATTTTCTTTGCATTATATAATTTGATGACAATGCGTACCTACACATACTTTTTTTATATTGCACAATCCACATCCAATTATTGTAATTGTAACAAGGTCCTACAAAATCCATCAATTCAAGAACTTGATTATAACTGACCTTTATGCCATCCATGGAAAATAATCCCAAACCATGTAATGAAGATGGAGCTATGCGATATATCCTTTCGTTAACAGAAAAATCAGTGTTAACTGGATCTAGTTCCTTGGGTACCCATTCTTTCTGAAGATGTGTGTACCTTAAGGGAACCTTCCTATGGCCTTTGGTCTCATTATCATAAGAACATGACCCCCCCTCAGCAAGGAAAAATTGCATTCATTTATTGATTTTTCTTCTAATCTTTTGACCTCTAGTTGATCTCCCTATTTGAGACCTACTAGATGTCTCACTTTTGTCTTCTATTCCCTTATTTTTCTCACTTGAGGAAGACAGATCAGACAAATACCTATTTTGTGATACCTGTAATCCATCAAATGAGAGACATAGTAGGATCTATACATTTTTCTGACTAAAGAGAAGGAAACCAAATAATAAATTATACCCGTCGATCCATGTCAAAGGCATTAAATTTCTTGCATATGTAAACCATTTATCTTAAATTAGCCAAAAATTACATGATATGTAAGCTACAAATTACATAGAAGACAAAATACAAATTACATAGAAGACAAAATTTACATGATGAAAAATATACTCCATGACATTAGAGTTCAACACATAATAACTTAATTATAAAAACATACAAGTCAAACAAATTTCTATGAATAAATCAATACCTCATACATGGCATTAATCATACCTTGACATACATTTCATTGATCATGTTATTGATCATCCTCTTCATCCATGTCATCAGCATGACTATCATCATCATCATCATCATCATCACCATCATCGTACTTGTCACCTTGATCATCGTCATCATTTTCATCATCGTCATGACCAACACCACCACCATCTTCATCACCATCATCATCATCATCTTCATCACCATTATCATGACCATCATAATCATGACCATCATCACCTTGATCAACACCATCTTCATCACCATGATCATGATCATGATCACCATCATTGTCAGCATCACCGAAATCATCACCATTTTCTTCTTCTTTTTCATTGTGTAACATTCGTTCATGATCGTCATTTACTTCATCTTCTGATTCTTTAGTATCATCTTCTTCCTACTTCACATTATACTTTTTCGGCCTTCCTCTTGGATCATGTCTAACAACAAATGACCAACCCGTTTTATGTGGAATGCCAAAGTAAAACACTAGCTCACATTGGCTTGGAAGAACATAGGGCTCATCTCCAACTGGCTCAAATGACCTTATATTAATCATTGTAAATCCACTATCATGTTCAATAATAGTCCTATCAGGATCATTTTGATTCAACCATAGCCTGTACCATTTGACAAAAAATAGAACTAATTTGAATGAATTAAAGTCACACTCAAGTATATCATCCAAAATTCCATAGTATCGATTTTCAGATTGTTGAGGATGTATGTCATTTCTAAATGAAATATTAGTAACATCAAAGACTGCTCTTATCCCAGAATCACAAGTTTTCTTTGTGTTGTCTAACTTTTTTATGCAAAATTTAAAGCCGTGGTAGTACATAGCTTTGTGGTGTTTGATTTGCAATTATTCAAACATGTCAAGATTATTTGCATCGATCTGTGAGTTGATATTAAAATTATGGGTTATGGTTAGTAAACTTATATGTACCTTTCTACCTCTTAAACCATATGCTAGATCAAGTACCATTGGCGTAACATTGGGATCTCCATTATGATGAGCTTCTTTAACCAATAATGCAACACCATCCCATGTTAATGAGTGACCATTTTCTTGAGATTGTTGAATCCATACCGTCATCCAATCAAGATTGTTTGCAATATACAAATGTAGTGCATCCCACTCATGACCAAATGTAAAGAAAATAAATAGATCGCTTAGAAACAACTTATATTGAATATTTATAAGAATTAATAAACTAAAATAACATCGTACAATTACCTCTCACTTTCCTCAAACTACCTTTCCCCATCAAGTACTCCCCTTCAAATTTGTTAATAGAGTTGGGGTCCCAAATGCGATCTACATGGATATTTGCTGCAAACTTAGGAAGATATTCACTAATGTACACCATGGTCTGGTATACCATATATCCCTTCACCATAGAACCCTCAGGATGTGCTCTTTGTCAAACTAAGCCCTTCATAAATTTCAAGTGCCTTTCAACCATCCACATTGACCTAGTTTGTACAGGTCCACACAATTCAATCTCCTCAACTTGATGTATGAGGTAGTGTTCTTGAGTATTGAAAAAAGTTGGAGGTAGAGACTTTTGCATTTCACACATAAGCTGGGGAATTTTTCTCTTCCAATATTTTATATCTTTTTTATCAATTTCTTTAGATGATAAACACCTAAAAAAATATACAATAAATTACATAAAAAGTAAAACAAGTCATAAATATAATATTTGTACAAGTCTAAGAAATAACACTTCTAACCTCATGTATTTTCCAAGATCGTATATAACTTGTTTAACACTGTTGTCAAACTGGTGTGGGAGGGACAGAGGTAGGACGTACTACAATAATTAAAAAATGATCTTTTCAATATATTGTAAAATAATACAATAAAAAGTACATGCAATTTTACAAATATATTGTAAATAGAGAACATTACTTACCTTGACGAAGGTATGCCAATCACGTGTTTTCAACCCTGGCCCAAAATCACCTTTCTTTGTTACAAGACTGCTTATATTTGCAGCAAATCCTGTTGCATCACTTTGATGCTCAGTTAATAACCAAGAAAGGGCACTTGTATTTATGCGGTCTCCATTGCTATTTTATTTAATGAAATTTTTCAGTGCGTGATTGGATTCATGAATTTCATTACAAATTTTGAAATTTTTTTATTTGTCACGCCTTCCATCTAATATTTTCCATAGTGTCTCTATTACATTCTTTCCAATATGCATAGCATCAAAAAAATGCACGATTGCAAGATCCTTGTAGTACAACAACCTACTAAATTGACTAGGATAACTTTTTATTCCTCTAGGAAGTTGGTCATTGATGCCTTGATGACCTTCACGAGCATCAGTTACATCATTAGTAAATAAAATATAATGTCAAAATATAAATTTCAGATAAAAATCATCAGATAGAATGACATTACCTCGACGATTTAGTCTATTGTATTCCAGCTTCCATAGATGAGGTGTCATTATTCGTGGTCGTGATGTTGTCTCTTCTTTCCCATTAAAAAGATGTTTTTCGATAATTTGATACTTATGATTATCATAGAGAAAGTGTCTAAACTCATTGAACACCTTCTTTCCTAAACTTCTTGAGTGACGAGATTTCATCTTCGGTCCACAAAATAGACATGCAAATTTACCCTTTGTCTAGAGACCTAAAAGATACCGTAAAATTGGATCATGTACAATTGTCATGTGCAACTTAAACATACAATAATAATGTGTAAGCACTATAACATACCAAAAATATGTGACCTTAACAATATACAACATACCGCAAAAATGAGTTAGCCCAGGGGAATCATGTATTGTCCATACAAGCATTGAATGGAAATGAAATTATCTTTGTCCTATTGGTCTAGAGATGTCATACATAGTGACCCCATTCTATAACTTCAACAACTCATCAATAAGGGGCTCAATATACATGTTCATATCTTTAACTTGGTACTTACCTAGTTGAATGAATAAAAATATTACATAATTATTATGACCATTTTGATGCGGTGTTTATAAATTAATTTAGATAACTATTAAATTAAAAAATACATGGTACAATCATTGACAACATTATGTGCTCCCTCTTTATGGACATCCAAGGAGGAATGTTATTGTTAATAACAAAAATAGGCCAGACTGAGTAAAAAGATCTCATATCTCCGAATGGATTGACACCGTCTGCTGCCAATTAAAGCTTGAGATTACGAGGTTCTTCTTTAAAGTGTGGCCATGTTGTTTCTATGTCTTTAAATACATAACCATTCGTAGGCATTTGCATAATGTCATTTGACTTCTATTGCATGCATGGTAATCCATAAATTGTGCCAAGCTAGTGCACCTGAATAATCGTTGAAGACATGGAATAATGGGAATATATCGAAGAACCTTGTGAGGCACTTTTGTTTGTTATTTGATCTAACCAATATCTAATAATATGACAATCAGGGTATTCTATTTCAAATTCATGTTGTTTATGATATAAAATGTGATCATTGGGACATGCATGTATTGTTTGATACTTCATTCCAATTTGATTCATAATGGTAGATAATTCTCGGTACGAACGAGGCAGAATATTTGATGGTGGTAACAGAAACTCACCTATCAACCTACAACAACAAATATGAATTGTTAATATAATGAATAGTAATGGTATTCTAACATTGAAGATGACAAAAATGGCATACCTTAGCATACATGACATTGCTACATTGGATAAACCATTCATAACCTTCAAGTTCACCAACAACACTATAGCGGAGAGAAGAGTTGTTTGGGAGCCTTGGTATAGGGGCTTGTATGCCTTCTCAAGTATAGGTATATCAAGACCATCTTCATCATCATTATAAGATGTGCTAGTACCATCATCATGATCATCTTGATTAGCTATACCAATACCATCTTCTTTAATCATGTCCTCTGGCACATTATCAGCTACGCCAATACCATCATCTTAAATTGTGTTCTTTTCCATAGGATCATCTTCTTCCATGGGAGATTTATCCTTAGCTTGGATATTCATACCTCCATGTTCCTCCAGTTGGAAATCCACATTCACCAATCGAAAAAAATCATGCCCCCCTTCAACGTGACCATGTTGTGCGTAGCACAAGTCTTGCTTCTTCTGAGACCTCTTCTAGGGTCTCCTAGGTCACTTTATGACCTTCTAGGTTTCTTTAACTAACCCTAGGCTAATTAGGTATCTTATCACAAGATCCTAACTCCTTTAAGTAGTGAACACCATGTTGTAGAACAAAACACTTCAAAACTTTCTCCTAGACCCCAAATGGTCTTTCTTGCATCTTTGGCCTAATAGGCTCCAATTCATCCAAATTGATCAATTCTCAATCCATAGAGAGGGTTAGGGTATCCAAGGTGTTCATAGGACCCTTTCCAATACTTGAAATCGCACTTTGTATCAAAATTCGAATCGAGTTCCAAGAACCCACACAATTGCTTCCCAAATAGGGCTACAAGCAATTAGCCCTATTTAGTCACTTTTTCGGCATTATCATGTAAAAATTCTTAACAAGTGACCAAATAGGTTTAGGATCTAGACACCCTTCACTGCGACACTAGATATTTTCTAGGTCTAGGGTTCTCAAGCTATCCGTACAGCTCTTCCTACAATCAAGGCTAGAAATCAGGGTTTTGAGGGTTTCAAAACCAGTATGTCAGGAATTTCTTTCTTACTATCCAAGAAACCTCACCAAGTCTTCCCCATAACTTTGGGGACCTCACAATAGACTACCCTAATCCTCTACAATCTTTTATTGAAGCTATGAATTCTTTCAATCCACCAAAATGGTTCTGCAACTAATGGTGATCCCTAGCCATGCCACACTGGCTTGCCTAGGGAATCACCTTATAAATGGCTTCCATCACTTCATGGGACCCTCCTACAATGTAAAAAATTTACATGGAGTCTACTCTCATAATCCAAAGACCTGTGCCAATGCCTTGGTGGAAAATGGAGTTAAGACCCCATTTGTTCACAATGCCAAGTTCAGAACAGCGATAGTGGTGAAAACAAAATAATTTAAACAAATAACTAAAACTACTGAATCAAACAAAATACAACCACAAAAATTATTCTAAAAACCTACATTACACAAAAAATGATCACAGAATTGGATTCAATCCATTGAACTATCATATCACCTCAAAACACCTTAACAGCCACTATTATTCACAAATACAGTCCGTACACAAAATTTCTCAAACTTTTCATCCCTTCACACACCTCGAGGATGGTCATATATAGTTTACCCAAACACTAATCCATCGGTTTCAGACAGTTATCTAACCAATTCCACCGAAGATGTAATATTGTCATAAAAGTTGTCAATGACAACATTGACAACTTTATGCAACCTTTGAGTTTGGTCTCCAAACCTGATCTAACTATGCCCAAACTTGTCCAATCCACCAAATATGATGAAATAACATCAAATAGGACTTATAGTCCCTTTCTTGCCTCATTTTTCCACAAAATGCCAAAAACACTTAATTGGACCTAAACGAACCTAAAGGTCACTAAGGACCAAATAAGACACATCCCCCTACAAACACTTCACACACTAGTACTCTTGGTCCCTTTATTCATCTAGTGGTCTAGCTAGAACCACTACAAGACAAAACAAAGAAGGAGAAAATCCTATGTTACATTTTAACAACTAGCCTACCTAGGTGCTCCTGCACCATACTCCCCCAAAAGGAAAAGTTATGTCACTCCCGTGGATAGAAGATCCTCTTAAATGCCCACCTTCTTGAAGTCTGCCTCTGCAATCCATGAAGCCTCAGACTCTAGTCTATCCCTCCATTGAATTAAATGCTCCAAGTAGACTTTATGTCTAGTAGTCTTCTTAACCTGGGAGTCCAAAACTTTTTCAGCCACCATCTGAAACTGGGGAGGTAAGACAACAACCTCCACATCATCACTGACCCCCTAACTATTTGGAGTGATCTCATCCATCTACCCTTTGAATTGTATTAAGTCTTGGACATTAAAGACTGGAGATATGCTCAAGTCTGATGGTAAGTCCACCTTATATGCATTAGCTCCATATTTTCCCAAGATCTTGCAAGGTCCCACCCTTTTCATCTGAAGCTTGGTAGGGACACCCTTCTATAGCCTTGATTTGTTCAAGTGGACCATGACATAGTTAGCTACTTAAAACTAAACATCCCTCATCTTCTCATCAACTTTGGCTTTTAGCTTATGTTGACTGTCTTGGATCTACTTCTTCACTTGGTCTTGTATCTCTTTCACGGTAGAGGTGAAGTCATCTGCATGGCCACTTCTTTATTCCATTCCACCAAGATCTTTGACCTCACAAATACCCCTAGGGTGCATGCCATAAACAACCTCAAATGGGCTCTTTCCTGTCATTCTATTCTTGCTATCATTGTAAGCATATTCTACTTGGGGAATGACCACATCCCAAGTCTACCCATACTCCTTAGTTAGGCACCTCAATGGGTTACCGAACACCCTATTTACCACCTCAGTTTGGCCATCAGTCTGAGGATGGTAAGCTGAACCAAAAGATAGGTTAGTGCCCAATCTTGTCCACAAGGTTCGCCAAAAATGGCTCATAATTTTTACATCCCTATCAGAGACTATACTCAAAGGGAGACCATGGATCCGTACAACCTCTTTGAAAAACAAATAAGCAATGTGACTAGCATAATTATTATTTTTACATGGGATGTAATGCCCCTTTTTCCTACATCTATCAACAACTACATAAATGCTATCATACCCTTGTTTAGTCTTGGGTAAGCCCACAATAAAATCCATACTCACACACTCCCATAGCCTGTTAGGGACTGGTAGGGGCTGATACAACCCTACATTAATCATTACTCCCTTGGCCTTCATGCAAACAACACACTGCTCCACATACTTGGTGACATCTTTCACCAACTTTGGCCAATGGTAGAACCTTTGGACCAATTCAAAGGTCTTTTCTTTACCAAAATGATCACTTAGAGAACCATTATGTTTCTCTTGGATGAGGTTCATCCTCATTGACCCTTTGGGTACACACAATTGATTTCTCTTGAACAATAATCCATTCTGTAAAGTAAAATCAGAGAACTTTCTATGAAAATGATTCTCAAAATCAACACATACCTTATAAGCCTCACCAAAATCCTCATCTGATTTCTATAGATCTTTGAAAATTTCAATCCCAATGATATTCAAGTGGACTTCTTGTACTATCAACAATCTCCTACTTAAGGCATCTACCACCTTATTAAGTTGACCCTTCTTGTGCTTTATAGTAAAAGTGAATGCCTGCAAGTACTCCATCCACTTCAAATGTCTGTTGCTCAACTTTTCTTGGGTGTTAATGTAACTAAGAGCTTGATTTTCAGTGAATACCATAAAATCTTTGGGAAATAGATAGTGTCTCCATTTTCTCAAGAATTGAACTAGTGCATATAGTTCCAAATCATAAGAAGAGTATTTCTTCTTAGCCTCATTTAATTTCTCACTAAAGAAGGCAATAGGCCTACCTTCTTGACTCAATACCCATCCCACTACTAATCCACTAGCATCACACTCAATGGTAAACAACTTATCAAAGCTTGGAAATTGTAGGATAGGTTGAGTAGCCACTTGTTTCTTCAACAACTCAAATTCTTTCACTGCTTCTACTATCCATTTGAACTTAGTTTTGACCCCACCCTTTATAGTATCCATCAAAGGTACACATATCCCACTAAAATTCCTAATAAAATTTTAATAAAATTGGGCAAGGCCACAGAAACTCCTTACCTTTGTGGTTGTGGTAGGTGGAGGCCAATTTAGGATGGTAGCAACTTTGTCTTTGTCCATCTTCAAAGACCCCTTGGACACGAAAAATCCCAAGTAAACTTGTTCTTGTTTAAAGAACTCACACTTCTCAAGGTTAATGGCCAATTTCTCTTCATGTAACCTTTTCAATACTGCCTCTACATGTCTGATATGGTCCTCTCTTGTCTTTCTAAATATTAGTATATCATCAAGATATAACACCACAAACTTCCCTGTGAAGTCCTTGAGCACCTCATTCATATGCCTCATGAATGTGCTCAGAGAATTAGAGAGGCCAAATGGAATAACAAGCCATTCATATAACCCATCTGTGGTCTTGAATATCATTTTCCATTCATCACCTTCCTTCACCCCGGTTTGGTGATAACCACTCTTCAAATCTAGCTTTGTAAAGTACATTGCCCCACCTAGGAAATCCATAAGATCCTCTATTCTTGGGATTGGGAATCTATACCTTATTGTGATCTTATTTATAACCCTTGATTTTGTGCATAGTCTCCACTTTCCCCCTTTCTTGGATGCTAAAACAATCGAAACTACACAAGGGCTGATGCTCTTCTTGATCAATCCTTGATCCAAGGGCTCTTGTACTTGTCTTGCTACCTCTAAGTTCTGATCTGGAGGCAGCTTGTATGTTGCTTTGTTGGGAAAGGATGCCCTTGGAACAAAGTCTATCTGATGACTTATAACCCTCTTAGGTGGTAGGGTTGCAGGAGTGCTATCACTCACTATGTCTTTGTATTTATCAAGAAATTCTTGCACTTCTGATGGTAATGGTTCCTTTACTCATTCTTTTGCTTCCTTGGGATTCAACACAATGGCATACCCCTCACTCTCATCACCCTTGACATCTTTTAAAAACTCCTTTCCATTGCATAACATAACACTAGGATTTTTAGTCTGTGGTTCTTCATCCTCTAGTAATGACTGAATTTTGAAGGTCTTCCCTCCTTTCTTGAAAGTGATGGAGTTCTCTTTCCCATCATACACTACCCCATTATCAAATTTCCAAGGCCTTCCAAGAATAAAATGTAAAGCATCCATTGGTAGTATGTCACAAAGCAATCTGTCCTTGTACCCTGCTATTGAGAACTCTACACATGTTTTCTCATTGACAAGAACACTTTGGCCTTTGTTGAGCCATGTCACCTTATAGGGATTCACATGTTGTATCTTGGCTAGCTTAAGCTTCACTACTACCTCCTCTGAAATGATGTTATCTGTGGATCCAGAGTCCACAATCACCTTACACACCTTACCAAGGATCTTGCATCTGATTATGAACAGTACCATCCTATGTTTGGGTTCATCCTTGATTGGTTGCCTTATTAGTACCCTTCTAAACATCAGATTCTCACCCATCTCTGAGTCTAGGTGGTCTAATTCAGGGGTTTTGACACTTGAAGTGTCCTCATGTGCATATGTTATCCTCTTATCACTATTTGCTGCAGAAGGTTTGTCTGGACATCTATAGGTTGGATGACCTAGCTGCCCACAGTAATAACATTTCATGGTTGCAAAATAATAACTAATCCTACCTCCTCTTCCTCTATTAGGACCACCATGATTACCTCTAACTCTATTATAGCCTCCTCTTAAACTATTCTCAGTCTACTACTCTATCAACTTATTCTCTCCTTGTGACCTTTGCTCACTACCCCTGCCTTGGTAGCCTCCTCTTTGACCCCTTTTGTCTCTCCCTCTATCTCTATTGTTATTTTTGTTCTTGAAGGTAGAATCCCCTTTCTTCTTATTCTTTTCTTCCACCTTTATAGCCAATTGATGACACTTTTGGATAGTGGTAGGTGTCCATAGGCTAATCTTCTCTTGGATGTTCTACTTCAATCCACCCAAGTATCTAGCCACTTTGATTGACTCTTCTTCCTGCAATTTAGACCTTAGACACAATCTTTGGAATTCCTCAGTATATGAGGCCACATCTAGGTCTTTCTGCTTCAAGTTTTGTCTCTTCCTATGAAGTTGTATTTCATAGTCCTCTGGGAGATAACTCTCCTTCAATTTGGTTACCATAGCATTCCAATTTTCTATTGGTTGCTTTTCCATGCTTACCATCTCATCCTGAAGGTATTTCCACCAGGACAAAGCTGACCCTTTGAGTCTAGACTTGGCCACTTTGATCTTTTGGGCTTCACTTATCCCCTCACACTCGAAGTGATTCTCCATTGCTTCAATCTAGTCCATGATTGTCTCAATATCCATCTTTCCTCCAAATAAAGGTATCCCTTCCAAATCTTTTCCACTTAATGCCTTTATGGCCTTCAAGAAAGGTTCCGCATTCAATACTCAATCTGGTTTAGGGATGAAGTCTTCCTCTTCAATCTTCTTCTTACCCCTACTGCTGGATTCAACCTCATAGTCTTTCTTCCTAGTAGCATCTACTATTTATTCCATCTTTACTTTCATTGCTTCCAAGGTATCCTCAAGGTGTCTATTTTTCTCCTTTTTCTCTTCCATGTCCTTGGCTAGTTCTTCATTTGTCACCAGCTTTGTAGAACCACAAGATTCCACTTCTGACATAAACCAATCTTCCCAAGTTTCTCAACTTGCTCAAATACCACTCTGATGTAGCACAAGTCTTGCTTCTTCTGAGACCTCTTCTAGGGTCTCCTAGGTCACTCTATGACCTACTAGGGTTCTTTCACTAAACCTAGGCTCCTTAGGTATCTTATCACAAGATCCTAACTCCTTCAACTAGTGAACACCATGTTGTAGAACAAAACACTTCAAAACTTTCTCCAATTGATCCAAATTGATCAATGCTCAATCCACAAAGAGGATTAGGGTATCCAAGGTGTTCATAGGACCCTTTCCAATACCTGCAAGCACACTTTGCATCAAAATTCCAATCGAGTTCCAAGAACCCACACAATTGCTTCCCAAATTAGCCCTATTTAGTCACTTTTAGCCACACAATTAGCCCTATTTAGTCACTTTTTCTGCATTATCATGTAAAAATTCTTACCAAGTTCCCAAATAGGTTTAGGATCTAGACACCCTTTATTGAGACACTAGATATTTTCTAGGTCTAGGGCTCTCAAGTTGTCCGTACATCTCTCCCTACAATCAAGGCTAGAAATCAGGGTTTTGAGGGTTTCAAAACCAGTCTATCATGAAATTCTTTCTTCCTATCCAAGAAACCTCACCAACTCTTCCCACTCACTTTGGGGACCTCACAACACACTACCCTAACCCTTTGTAAGATTTTATTGAAGCTATGAATTCTTTCAATCCACCAAAATGTCTCTGCAACTAATGGTGATCCCTAGCCATGCCACACTGGCTCGCCTAGGGCATCACCTTATAAATGGCTTTCATCACTTCTTGGGCCCCTCTTTCACTGTACACAATGTAAATGGATTCTACTCTCATAATACAAAGACTCGTGCCAATGCCATGGTGGAAAATGGAGTTAAGACCCCATTTGTTCACAATGCCAAGTTCAGAACAACGACAATGTTGAAAACAAAATAATTTAAAAAAATAACTAAAACTACTAAATCAAAAAAAATACCACCACAAAAATTCTTCTAACAACCTACATTACACAAAAAAATGATCACAGAATTGGATTCAATCCATTAAACTATCAGATCACCTCAAAACACCTTAACAGTCACTGTTATTCAGAAATACAGCCCGTACACAAAACTTATCAAACTTGCCAACCCTTCACACATCTCAAGGATGGTCATATATAGTTGTCCCAAACACTAATCCATTATTTTTAGACAGTTATCTAGCCAATTCCACTGAAGATGTAATCTTGTCATAAAAGTTGTCAATGTTGTCAATGACAACATTGACAACTTTTTGCAACCTTTGAGTTTGGTCTCCAAACTTGATCTAACTATGCCCAAACTTGTCCAATCCACCAAATATGATGAAATAACATCAAAAAGGACCTATATTACCTTTCTTGGCTCATTTTTCCACAAAATTCCAAAAACACCTAATTATACCTAAATGGACCTAAAGGTCACTAAGGACCTAATAAGACACATCCCCCTATAAACACTTCACACACTAGGAATCTTGGTCCATTTATTCATCTATTTGTCTAGATATAACCACTACAAGCCAAAACAAAGGAGCAAATACTAGGTTACATTTTAACAACTAGCCTACCTAGGTGCTCCTACACCATGTTGCCTATAATGACTCTGGGCTGTTGTGATTAGAATTCTTCGATTCTTTAAGCCCTTACACTTTTTTCAATGACAATTACATTTATCAACTTTTATTTGGAACTGAGACCACAATCTAGCAATTGTCTTGTTATTTTGTTCTGGGTTCATATTGCCAAGTGTGGACTTTCTTCACAGGCAATTATTCGGGCTATAAATATAAAAATGTAAACATACAAGCATTAGTAGTATCTTGTGTATAATCAAAAAATAATAAAATATTACAAGATTATACAAGATTGAACAAGTTAAATATCAAGTTTAGCTAAGACAAGGGCCTAAAAGAATGCCTAAAAGAGATGTCATCTCATGGAATGTAATGATG
>MU226072.1:2368585-2388756 GCA_018584345.1 Thuja plicata
AAGAATGTCATCGGTACAAAATGGATATTCAGGAACAAACTGAACGAGAATGGAGAAGTCACAAGGAACAAAGAAAGACTAGTATGCAAGGGGTATGCACAAGAGGAAGGTATAGACTATGGAGAAAAATTTGCACCCGTTGCTAGGCTAGAAGGAGTAAGAATTCTACTTTCTTATGCTGCATACAAAGGATTCAAAGCATATCAAATGGACGTCAAGTCAACATTCCTAAATGGAATACTTGAAGAAGAGGTATACATTGAGCAACCAAAAGGGTTTGTGGATCCAAAAAAGAGGAACATGGTATGTAGACTTCACAAAGCCTTGTACAGATTAAAACAAGCTCCCAGAGCCTGGTATGAAAGACTTCATTCCTATCTAATAAGTATTAGATTCATGAGGACTAGTGAAAACAATAATCTTTATTCAAAAGAAGATACTAATGCTAACACTTTGATTGCTGAAATATTTGTTGATGACATCATTATTGGAGGCAATGATATGCTATGCAAATCATTTGCTGATCAGATGAGCAAGGAATTTGAGATGTCTATGTTTGGAGAGATCAATTTCTTTCTTGGTCTACAAATCATTCAACAAAGTGAAGGTATTTTCATTACACAGTCCAAATACATCAAAGAGGTTCTAAAAATATTGAGGATGGAAGATTCCAAACCTATTGGAACACCGATGGCTACTGGATGCAAATTAACAAAGAAAGACAAGATAACAGAGGTAAATCAGACTCTATACATATCAATGATAGGAAAACTAATGTATGTTGTACACACTAGACCAGATATTGCACATGCAGTAGGAATTGTTGTTAGATTTTCTGTTAACCCCAGGGAATCACATATAACTGTTGTGAAAAGAATTCTAAGATATCTAAAGAATACTAAGGAATTTGGCTTATGGTATAGAAGGCAAATTTGAATTGATAGTGTTTACCGACGTTGATTGGGCTGGAAATCTTGATGACCGAAAGAGAACAATTGGAGGAGCATTCTTTATGGGTGATAGAATTGTCACATGGATTAGTAAAAAGCAAGGATGCATCTCTCAGTCTACTACGGAAGCAGAATATGTTGCTACTGCTACAAACTGCTCAAATATTGCATGGATCAAATAGCTGTTGGAAGGTATGCATATGAAGATCAAAGAACCAGTAGTTATTTATTGTGACAACACTGGTGCAATAAATATTTCCAAGAATCCAGTCATGCATGCAAAGACTAAACACATTTCCATCAAGTATCATTATTTAAGAGAACAAGTTCAAGAAAAGGAGATGATACTTGAATATGTGCAATCAAAAGAACAATTGGTTGATATCTTCACCAAGCCACTGCCCAAAGATACATTTGAGTACCTGAGAAAAAGACTAGGGGTCAAACCCATGTCTAACAATTAGTAAAAGGACTGGATGCTACATCAGCCATATATTATCAGAATATCATTCATGATTGATGCAAGCAGAAGCTGAACTTCAATGCTACATCTATATATAGAAAGGTATATATCAGAACCAAGCACTAGAGAAGATTGTTATATTGATAATGGATAAGGGAAATTCAAGGAATATATTATGGACAGAAGAAATTCCTTGACAGAATGTCAGATATTTGTAAAATATTTTTTTGGCATTGTTGTCAAAGGGAGAGAATGTATCCATATTATCATCAGAAACTATTCATTATCAGATTACTCCAAACAAGGAGAGATCATATCCAAAGGGAGAGAATTGGTATAAAAGTTGCAAACAAAAGACAAAGACATCAAAGAAGAAGAATAGTCAAAGAGGACACAACACATAAGAAAAAGAAAAAGTAAAACTAAAAGAATCAAATCTAAGCTTACACAGAGCTTACCAACGGTCAGACATTTTATCGGTATCAAAAAAAATTGTTTGGTAATTTGATGAATCTCAACAATTGTATTGCATATTGTATCAGCAATAGTATAGTGTGAAAATATAACATGTTTCCATCAATGCCAAAGGGAGAGATTGATGACATGTAACTGATTAAATGTTTGACTATATTAAGTTGAAGATGATGCAAGACATTAAATTAGTTAATGGTTTGTATTGTCATTGATGTCAACTTGATATCATTTGTATGGTTATATGCATAATGCCAAAGACTTCAGAGAATCAATGGAACAGAGGTTATACTTTCTACAATGCATAAAAGTCAATTATTCACCAAGTGACAGACTACACCGGTGGAGTGCACACCATCAGTAAAGACAGAGATAAAGTCACAGTGATACCCGATGATCAGAAGATAGTGTTGTCTGACAAAGCAGAATCACAGGATGCCCGACGAGAAAAAAATAGTGTTTCCCGATGAGAAAGATCTAATGATACCCGACAGACGGAGATCTCGAAGCTAACTGAAGCTGCACTAACAGAACTGACAGTTGTCACCGGTGACGAACTGTAGAATTGGCTGACAGAACAGAGAGATCAGAAAATGACAAAATATCTAGCTGGCAGAGCTAAAGGATAGACTTAACTAGTTAGTTTATTTGTTTTATTCGACCACAGTTAAGTAAGTGATTTAAAGATTATTTACACAGCTGGCAAGAAGATAAGTATGAGATAAATCAGGAGTTAAAACCGTAAATCTATTTGGCTGAATTTTTTTTTACACCAAGAATCAAGAACTAAGAATTAAGGAATATCATATCTATTTAAGAGACAAGTATAATTCATTCCCGCAAGAAATCAGATACATGAGGGAGTGAACTGATAGAAGATGCTAAAGAGAAACTAATGAAGGATAAACTTCATGCAGTCCTGATCAATCAAGCTAAGGGAGAGCTAAAGAATTCTATAGACATCGATGAACAAAAAAGCATAGCATCACAGAGTAGAAAGAGTTAAGTACAAAGGAATTGAATTGATACATTGATCAGAAAGATATTGTAAGTAAATAGATCAAAAAATCTGCAATTCAGTTGCATTAGAAACAGGTCATTTTGTTTCAGTTTAACCATTGAAGCATTAAGTCTCTTAACAGAGGACTTAACAGTCTTTTGTAATTGAGGTATATCCTAACAGATTACCAAAAGGTTGACTCATGATAGTAGCATCGGTCTTACCTAAAGCCTATTGACAGTCATGAGACTGATTCAAGGATGGTAGCATAGATGCCAGATACTAAGTGACAACCTATGTATAAAAATCCTCTAACAAGGTCGCACTTAACAGTGTGTTTGTAACCTTTAACAGGGTTGGCTCCTAACAAGGCTCACTTTAGAAGAGTGATAATTTGGGGTACCGGTCCCAGTGGTTTTTCCCTTAATAGGGTTTCCACGTTAAAATCCTTGTGTTATATGTGTATGGTTCATTACTTTATTGTTTTACATTCTACATATGCATCTATGTATTGATTGGTATACTCTGCATATTTATTGAGTATTGGTAAATACAGATAACTAATTATTGGTTATCAAAGAGAATAAGGACAGACAAGGTAAACTGACAGACAGTTATTTATTTCAAGTATTTCAAAGGCATACATCTTGTAGGGACTTAATAATTTGAGAAGTATTGATTGGTGGATTAAAGTTTAAATTGGATAAATTTTTGAGGCCACTAATTCACCCCCCCTTTCAGCTATTACTAACAAATAAGGTACTAGTTCAAGATGAATAAGGAAGCTCTCAGATCCCCACCATAAATATTTGTGGAAGGTATCGAATGGGATGGATAATGCCAGGGTAGCGACTATAAAGATAACCCTTATCAATCTGCAAAGAATAAAAAAATCTATCTAAAATAGCAGAGAAAGAACTTGAAATGCACAATGTAGAAAATAATTTCAATCAAACAATGACTTACAATAACAATATCAGATGCACAATCAATCCCTCCTCCCACCTGTGAATGCTTCGGTAAACAATGAGTTTCAATTTTCACTTTTTTTTTTGTTTATAATATGCATTTGTCGATTATTCAACCTTTTCTTATCCCTTAAGAAATTTTGACGAAATCGTGCCCATAAACAAAAAAAATGAATCTAATAAGACTAAAAAGGCCTTTGTCAAAATTAAAGGTTGAAAATTGACCTCAAATGTATTAGTGACAAGAAGAATCCAAATTTGATTGTATCCACTATACCCATCCAAGAAAGAAAAGTATTTCTTCCCTGCTAGAGAGTCCAGAACCTGGTCAATGAACGGAAGAGGGAAATGGTCCTTTTTAGTGGCATTGTTAAGCTCTCTGTAATCCACACACACTCTCCACTTGCCACCTTTCTTAAGAACTATCACTAGTGGGGAAACCCACTGGCTCTCTGATATAGGGTATATGAAGCCAACTTTAAGGAGTTTTTGGAGTTTGGCTTTGACTATCTCACAGAGGGCAGGGTTGACACGTCTTTTAAATTGCCTTACTAGGGATTTATCCTCCATTAGAAAAATCCTATGAGTGCATAACTTTGGGTCCAAACCTTTCATATCAGCATAATCCCAAGCAAAAGTGATAGCATGGTTCTTCAGTAACTTGGTCAATGATGTTTTTTGTTGAGGAGTAAGTTTGCTATTAATGTTCAAGCAACATTCAGGGGAAACTTCTAGTTTCTTAGTGAGCTTGACCATAGATGCATTTTTCAATGAGGGAAGTTGGATATTATAGGGAAGCTTTTGGCAATAGAGTTGGTTGGATATAGGGGAAGATATTTGGTAATCATAGTACAATGGCTGCAGGGAGTAGTTTTGGAAGGAACTATCCAAAGGGTCTAAGGTTGATCCATACTGGTTGTGCATGATGTTGTTGATTACTCTATCTTCCTCCTGTAGCTGCAGGAAGGAATCCCTAGTTAAAATCATTAATTAGGAGATTGAATTAATAACTTTAGCTTTCTCTCCTACATCTGGCCATATGGGAGAAGCTAATTCCATCTAAGGTTGAGTAGGGGGATACAAGGCCAAAGTTTTGGTGTGCTGGTCATCAGAAATGGTCATATCTCTTGATCAACAACTAGTATAGGCATCAACGGTAGCCAGCCAAGGACATCCTAGAATAATTGGATAGCCTCCTAGGGTAGATTTTGGTGAGAGGATCATGAAATCTACAGGGTAGGACCAAGACTCAAGGTCAACCACAATGTCCTCCACCACTCTATCAAGCTTTACAGTTGAACTATCTATGAGCTGCAAGACAGTAGGTGTATTACGGAGGTTAGTGATACTAAGGCATTGCATAATGTCTATGGTCATGACATTAATGGTGGATCTAAGATCAATCAAGGCTTTTTTTATAGTAGTCCCATTAATTATGACCTCAACAATAGGGCTGGCTAGGTCAGAATATTTTGGGATGGTAAGCTTCCCTAACATGATGTCCACTAGTTTTCCCAGGACATGGACAGTCTGGGGATCCTTCTTCTTACGGCCAAGATTTTTAAAGCAAGCTTCCTTGATGGATTTTTGATATGTGGGAACATCTTTGATTGCCTAAAAAAGGGGAATTTGGACGCTGACATTCTTTAGTTGGTCAAGGATATTGAAAGTTGCTTCATTAGTGGTTTTCAGATTGTTATGCTGCAATCTTTGTGGGAAAAGAGGAATGGTAGGCTAATTGGATTTAGCTGGTGGTGCAGGGACTACTGGAGTAGATGGATTGTCAAGTTGATTGGGCTCCTTAGAAGGCATTTCAGTAATTACAGGAGGCTCAAGTGTAGCCAGAGTGGTGCCAGACTGTAGGTGAATATCATTTAGGTTTATTTCATACACAGGGTATTGCATGGGATACTGTGATGGGTCTGTAGCATACACATTTTGCTAAGGTGGAGGAGGTCGATTGTTGGGGTTTTACTATAGCTATGTAGGTAACTGAGTAGGCTTAGGAGGTGGGTTAGTAGTTGCAGGAGGTGGCAAAAGAGCTTGCTATTATGGAGGCTGCATACATGGTGTAAAAACTCCTTATGGTTGATTTGGCCATTGTTGGCCGCCTTGCAACTGAGAGTTTTTCTGCCAATTACCTTGTGGTGGCTTCCACGCCACTTGAGGTTGTTGCCAGCCTCCTTGAGGTTTTGGCCACTGTGGATTGGGGTAATTCTACCATTGATTCTGGGAATTATTCTAGGGAGGATTTTCGTAATTCATGGGGGGATGCCATTTATTATTATAAAAAGGACCACTAAATGAAAGAGGGTACTAAGGCATACCTTTTCTCTATACCCATGGTCATTGTTGAGTGACAAAGAACAACTTCTCATCCTCTGGTTCAACTAGTTTGTAATCAGTTGATATTTGTGTAGTCTCCATGTTAGCAACCAGTTTGCATCTGTAGTATCTCTTCTTCTGTCTACAATTTGGACAATATTTAGCTAGCATGGCCTCTGCTTCCTCATGTTTCTTTTTAGCCTGCATGGTGTCCAGCTATGTGGTCATGTTGTTAATGATATCATGCTTAAAATTGGACAAGAGATTGGTTATCTCTATCCGTGAAGCACCAACACCATTGCACTTCCCCACGGTTGACCTATATCCCCTTCCTTTCTTAACAGTAGCTCTTGAGTACTTAAGGAAGATCTTTCAGATATCATCCTATAATTCCTAGGTGATATCTCCTCCAGCCATTAGGTCTAGTGCCTCTATGCATCCATCATGAATGCCTCACAAATAGAGCAACTTATGAGATTCTTCATTAAGCTCATGTTGAGTATTCTTCTGCAAAATAAACATGAACCTTGAGACATAACCCTCAAGAATCTCATCCTCCTTCTGTGACATCTTAAAGATTTCATCCTCTCACATATCATTTCCTCAACAATACTCCTTGTATTTTAGCAAGAAATCATCCTTCATTTAATCCCAATTATGGACAACATCTTGTCCTAAGCCCATAAACCATCACAATCCAGACTCTTTAAGTGTTGCAAGAAAGAACTTAAGCTTGTGGGCATCAGTGGTGTAGTCATAGCTCCTACAAAGGATATCAAACCCAAAGAGAAAAGTATCTGGGTCCTCTATGACAAGGACGTAAAATTTTGGAAGAGCAGAAGAGGGAATATTTTTGAGGTTGTTATTATCTCGCTGATTAGAGATGGGAAAAGGAAATGTAGTAGGATTGGCCATACTTTGTCATCAATGAGGTGGGTTATGAGGTTGGTAGATGACTAACTACCAAGTATTTTCTTCTCGAGGATTCTGGAGTTCTAGGTTGGCAAAGGCTTCAAAAAATAGATTGGCTTCTGGTTATTCCTGGAAGAACCCATGAAAGTCACCCTCAGAAGATGAGGATGATGAAGGGGCTTCAAGAAGCTCACCAATATTGTCAATGAACTAGCTTTCTTCTTCAATTAGGTTACTGGATGGATTTGGCAAGTACTGTCCTTGGGTGTCTCTTCATCCATTATGTATGCAGATAGTATGGAATGATGTGAATAGCGGTTTGCTTTGTCGAGATAAGGCTTAATCTACTTAAAGGAGGTAAAGAAAGCATCAAAAAAAATCCTAGGAATGGTTGAATAAGAACCAGGATTGGCACCATCCCCGACAATAGTGAAAAAAATAATAACTCGTTATAAACGCTTTGAAACTAGGCATAATCCTTTAACTCAGGGATTGGACATCCAGCTAAGAACTTCATCCTCTTTATAAGAAACTCATTTAATATGTCAAACCCAGGGACGCGTTATTTGAAATGGGCCAGAAAAATATATGCACCAAGAACTTTCTCAACCAATCATTCTATAATTGTTGCAGGATACAAATGTTAGAAAGAAACTATTCTATGGCTACAGGAAATAAATGCTTTTGAAGAAAAACTATACTATTGCTGCATGAAATGAATACTCAAAGGAAAGCTAAACTATTTTTGTAAAAGTAAATACTTGAAAGTAACTACTTGAAAGTAAATACTTGAAAGTAAATGATGGAAGTGAATTATGCTAGCAGAATGGAAGAGTGCACAAAATAACTACAATGCCTTAGTTACTCTACCACTCGGCTGCAGGAAGCGGTAGCTGTCCTGTGGCTTTGGCTGCAGGAGCTATTCAACATAAGAATTGAAATGACATAAATGAAATAAATTTAGGAAAGTGAGCTAAACTAAAATGAATCTAACTATGGATTCCTCACCAAGTGGGCCCCCTTGGGTGAGTACCCAGAACACTCAATTACATAGAACTAATCTCAGCACTTCATTTTCTCATTAAAATGAATAATAGAGTACATAGATTCTCATCAATAGTAAAATAACAAAATTTAACTATATTGCAACTATCATAATACTACTTCCCTCTTTCTCATGCAGGAGCAGGGCTTTATTTATAGGAAAACATCTAACTGCTAAACTTAACATGCCCTAAGAAAAGGCAGAGCTTTTATTACAAACAACTAACAGAAAGGAAAGCTAGAAATTTGGAAATGGAATCAGTCCAGAAAAGAAGGAAGAACTACTTAGACATCAAATCTAACTTCCCACTCTCTCCTAGATTTCATCAAGGAAATTATTGCATTTTCCAAGTCTTCTCTCAACTGTCTCCACTTGGGTTAACCAAAAACCTTCCACGACTGCTACACTAATGTTTCATCTGTTTGCATCTACTACAAGACCGAGTCAAGCGTCCAGCACATAGACGTGTTCACCTAAACAAGATGATGGTTTCTACTTTGATGCGCTGCATTAAAATTGTTAGGATAAAATTATTCATGGAAAATAATCATTTAAAGTACATATGCATTATCTATTTCTCAAAGATTCAATTCATTCATAAAACATGATCATAATTCCATAGCAATAAATAGAGCATATTCATCCAGATAAAGTATATTAAGTAGCATATGTCCATGGCATAGGTTCAGTGGTTGACTACCACGTATTAACAATTTTAAAGCATAAAGTCTTGGAGTAATAAAAGAAAACATAGGAAAAGACCTATCAAAAGTTCTTCTAGGGTATCTAAATTATGCCATTAAAATGGCCTATCAATCTTTACATTCTGGAGAAAATTATCTAACATTTTACATAGATCCATTTGCACATTCTCTTTTATAATCTTACATGAAATATGCACAACTAATGTGGAAGTCTAACCATCACAATTCCAAAATTGAATCTTATAGGAAACACCATAGGTGACTTACCTTACTCTTAAATCCTCAAGAGTATTTATTAGAAATGCAGATTGATCCTGACCAAACTCAATAAGAGCTTCTACCTCTTAATAGTTGATTGGTTTCTTCTTAGGAAACTCACCAATGCAACATAATCTAGTAATTTCTTCAATTACCTCCTTCGATATCACATATGGTTTGTTCAGCACTAGTGTTTCACCATGAAATTGACTTAACATGAGAAAGATTCATTCTTTATCCTCACACCAAAGAAACTCTCCCCATATGTCCAGTCCAATATTTCTATTTTTTTTGCATATCCTCCACAAGTAACCAAAATTCCAATTGCTTAATATGAGTGTGATCAAATTCCTTTAGTTCAACCTTCTTCATCCTCTTTTTTATGGACACGCCAACACTTCACATAGTCAATTTAGATGCCATAATCTCTACACAAGTATTCTTTCTCAAGATCTCTACAAATTCACAATTTTTATCTTCATGCTACAATAACAAATGATTCTAAAATTCTACCTTTATAGCCACAAAACAACATGATTACTCTTTTCCTACCAAAATGTGAGTATCGCTAATGCAGACCATCTGTACTATGCACCAAAACATCTTATCATCATTAATAATCTCATCCTTTTTTCCAGAAATAAGTTACTTGCAAATTGTATCATTTCAGATCATATGAGGTGATATGATTTAGCATGTTAAAACTCCCCCCGAGCCAAAGCATTTAACTTAGTTGTTGGAAGAGCTAGTACCAAGATTTAGTACCATAGGATTCTCCACACCAAAAAAATATTTCTTCTTCCATGTCATATTATTCTTCTGAGATTCACTTGAAACCAAAACATTATTACCATTCCCACTAATCACTGGAGAACCACGACATTTTCATGTGCTAGCATAATGACCATTCTAACCACACTTGAAACAATTAACATTTCTTCTACTAGATGTCAATGACTAAATATTGGATCTTCATTGAATAGCCTTGTGATCATAGTTGTGACATACATAACAATTCCCATGAAAGATATTATTTGCTGCACTCTTCTTATCCTGATTTGAAACTTGATACTTGCACTGACTTGCCTAATGACCAATATTATGAAAATTAAAGAATTGAATTTTATGACCCTTTTCTCATCTTACAATCACTTGCCTTATGACCAAAATTCTTGCAAATATAACAACCACTAAAATATAAGTACCTTTGAGTATTCAGTTGTCTTATCAAAGGCCATTTTATAAGTGTATTCTAATTTATGACCTTTCTTGTTACTTCAAACTTTGCATCATCTCCATTTACCTTCTCTTTTCCTTTGTCCTTCTAATTTGAGAATTCATCGGTAAACCCTAATCCTTCCTTGTCTTTATGACCTTTCTATATGCCTAATAATTGATCCAAAATAGTACTGCTTTCACACACTTTTTCTTCTTCTCCCAGCTTCAATTCTATTTCTAGCTTCTCATTTTGTTTTGAACTCTTCTTGATAATATCCTTGAATTTTTCTTCAAATTCCTTCCATTCTTCCATTGCAACTTTGGGTTTAGCTCTGGTTATCCAGGCAGTTTTAATCTTATGCTTCAATCCATCCCAGATAAATTCCACAGAATGAATCTGTCCATTCAATAGCTTTTCTAGGTCTGCTACCCGTTGCTTTGATTCTTTTAGTTCCTTTTCTATATTTGAAATTATGTCTTTTGATTCCTTTAATTACGAAGTAACTTCCTTATTGAATTTCCTGATTTAATCTCTCAACTTTGTGATATATGCATCACTTCCTTTAGATTATCTTTTAGATCCTCATCCTCCAATTTAGTACTCTCAAAGTCCCTCATCATGAGCTGCCAATCCTCATTAGAAAATTATCCACCTTCTATTTTTTCAAACATCCAAGGATCTCCCTCAAATGGTTAAGCTTTATCTTCAAGGGACAAAGCTCTAATACCAATTAATGAATAGGTTGAATAACTGAGTGGGGGGAGGTGTGAATCAGTTATTCCCACACACTTTATAAAACTTTTACTTTGTCTATAAACTCATAAACACCAACAACATCAACTTCTAATCTATTATTTAACCACATCAAACATTCATAATAGATGTAACTATGAAAGTACAAAAATACCAACACAAAGAACACCAGTATTTACATGGAAACCCAAAATGGAAAAAACCATATAGAAGATAATTCTCAAGAAATGAAACACTGCTTAAGGTGATTTTTACAAAGGCTCATTTCCGATTGTACTAATTTTCGATCATGCCAAATACCCTAGATATGAATATGGCTAACTACCTATGCAAATTTTACTAACAAAGATGAACTAATAGAATTGTATCTATGTATGAAATAGTTCAACAATTAAGCTATGTTACTATTACCATTAGTAGATTTCAAAGTTGATCTTCTCTTTGTATAATATTGTCTGATCCATTGTAACTTAGTATGAAAGGCACTTCTTTATCTTCAACAATCATTCTCACACACAATCCCACCATAGATTCACACTATATCTCCTTCTGTAGCTTGCACTATTTGCACTACACCATTTTATCTCATCCATTCATTGAATACAAAAAGGTTCTTCTTTATTTATATGGATATCTGACCATGATTATATGTCATCCACAACAAACATGTGTGATGGCCCCAATTACAAAAGATATTAAAATTATATTTAATACATTATAATAGGTCCTAAATCTAGGACACACTTAAGGAAACATTACAACACGCTACACCAGGACCAAATATAGGTCACACTTAAGATGTTTACAATGCACGTTAAATTTGGTGACACTTTCAAAACACCACAACCAAGACCATGTATTGATTACCAAAACATATGAACCAACTAATAGGTGAAACAAGATAGAACATGTTGAGAACACAATACTAAAAACAATTGATGAACATCACCATTGTCCAGATATTAGAAACAACTGGAAGAACATTCAAAGTATAGAAATCAATGGGAACTGATGAAAAAGTTCATATAATACTGATCACCAAAAGCATACAAGTGTGCCGAAACATGTAGGTCATGAGTAGGACCAAGTACACCTACCATGGAAAACCAAAAAATTGTTCATATTGAACTTGTATTGTCATAAACAAGAATTTTGGTGCATAACCGAAAGCCAACAAGTACATACCCAAAACTACCAACAACCTATCAATACTACTAGGATTTTGGTATGAAGGTGTTGACATAAATGACATCTAATGTCAACAACAACTCAATAATTCTAACAATTAGCACCTAAAACAACACCAAATTTTAGTGTATTTTTTGTGTCTAAAATGAGAAAGTTTACCGATGCAAAACTTGGTGCGAAACTACATCCTATCCTCAATGCCATTTTTTGTGTCAATTTTTGCACCATATTTTGCACATTATGTTGCGCTGAAAAAGTTTTCTTCCTATTTTTATTCTAGTATGGCATCAAAAATAGATTTTTTTTGGCTTCCGAATTGATGCCAGGTTTTGCTTCCATTATGACGTCCTTTGTTTTACTCCAATTTTTCTTCCATTATGGGGTCCTTTGTTTCTTTCAATTTTGCTTCTAGGTTTACTTCTAGTTTTTCTTAACCAGGTTTGCTTCTAACGTTTCTTCCAATATAACATTTCTTGTTGCATCTAGATTTGCTTCCATTTTTGCATCTTTTATTGCTTCTAATATGACTTCTATTATTGCATTTTTTTTACTTCTAAAATTTATTCCATTATTATTATTTTTTTCTACCTGGAGTGCTTCCTAGATAATGCCAAGTTTTCCTTCCAAGATTGCTTCAGGTTTGCTTCTAATTTGGCTTGCATTGTTGCTTCTGAAAATACTTCTTGTTTTGCTTTCATTTATTAATTTAATAGGTTTTATGTCAATTTAATTAATTTAATATATCATGCCTCTTAAATAAATTATATGATTATAGAGTAAGCCATATTTCATTTTAAATATTTTATAGGATTACATTTATAAAGATTTTTTAGGGAAATTGACATCCATACAAATTAACAAAGGTATACATTTAGTTTTTGATTATGTATTATGACTGAAAGTAAATGCTGATAAAAAAATAATAGATCATTTTTTATGCAAATGTTTTACAATAGAAAACTATACAATTGTTTGCATCAAAAGTTCTTTCTTTTATTCATAAACAATAAGGTACAATTCCCACACAAGTTGTGGGAGTAACTAGAAAGATACATTATAAAAGTAAAATATATATAAGAGAATGAAGAGGAAATATAGAAATGGGATCCATCATTGCCTAGAATGATTAATCCCATGATTGAGTAGGGTCCTCAGCTCTATTTTCCTCACCATCCAGAGAAACCTCCAGGGAGAAAGAAAGGGTACATGTATCATGATCATCATTGAATACTCTAAGTTGATATCATACACATTATAACATGTTGGATGAAATGAAATCCCAAAAGGATAGAGCTCAACATGATATTAAATGAAAATGAATAGAACAATAACATATAGATACATTTGTTATCATAACTGATGCAGTGATGCTAAGTGATGTATTGATGAAGATTGATACAGACTTGATGATAGGTGAATCATTTATGTGGTTTTCATTGATGTTAACTACTTGACTTAGTGTTTTAAGTATGTTACCTAATATTGTGTAAGTGAAGCATGAGTTGCAGTATGTTTCAAAAGTTTCTATTCTTATAGAAGGTTATATCATGTGTGATGATGTTAACTTTTCCATCACAACTCTTGATATGGAGAATTAAGTTGGCTATGTTTGATTGGACTCAAACCAGGTAATTGCTAAAATAGTCAGTGATAGACAGTAAGTGATTTGAATATTATTTTAGATCGGTGAAGTATTGGATGGAGCGGTCATATGATATCATTGTAAACAATTTCAAGATACTATATGTACGAGCATGAATCATTATATTAACTGGTGCAACTAGTTTAATTGACTAGACGTGGTGTTAATAGAATGAACGGATAGACAAGACAGAGTTCTTGAACATGCTATCAAGATTTGTAGATCGGTGATGGAATCTGATGTGGCAAGATGATCGGTGATGATTTTTTGTAAAGTATAAATCTATTTTTGTATTTTTTGGGACTCACTTGACATCACATTGATCGGGGTACATGTTTGAGGAGGCTTCTTCAAGAAGTTTCTTTTGGTCAAACAAGGTTTTTGAAATGGCCCAACTACCAAGGTAAAATTGATAAGAAAGCCAATGCAGTTAAAGGAAAATGTTTCATGAGTGCCTACATACACTGTATCTTACCTAAGATGATCTGGATCATTTATATCTCAGATCTAGGGTTTTTTGTAAGTATATGGAAGTAATTCTGTATAGTAGAACAT
This sequence comes from Thuja plicata, assembly GCA_018584345.1. Taxonomy (NCBI): domain Eukaryota; kingdom Viridiplantae; phylum Streptophyta; class Pinopsida; order Cupressales; family Cupressaceae; genus Thuja; species Thuja plicata. The sequence continues at coordinate 2,383,039 of MU226072.1, forward strand.
TTGAAGAAGAATAGAGAGAGAATAGAGTTGATTGTGAATTACAGAAGGATTTGGAGATAAAGAAAGCAAAGGAATCAAGTGTGATCAAGATGGGGAAGAGTATATAGTATGATGATGTATTAAAGAGCTTAAAAGGATCTGATCATGTAGAGGTAGTGCAACTTTTACATATCATTTTATGTGTTGCTTTCTAATCATTGTAATAGTGAAATCCCTTAACAAGGTGGATCCTAACAGATCGTTATTGTAAATCCCATAACAAGGTGACACATTAGCTTGTATTATAAACTCCTTTGATAAGGCTTCTTCTGATAGAGAAAAGATCCTAACAAGTCTTAGGCAAATCCCTTAGCTGGGTAACACCTAACAGTGCTTTTGTAAACCTTTAACAGGGTAAGCTCCTAACATGGCATATTCCAAAAGAGTACAGATTTTGTGGGTATCATTTCACACCATGGTTTTTCACAACTAGGTTTCCACATGATAAATATGATGTTTACATTGTGTGGTTGATTACTGTTGGATGTATGCATTGAAATTTTAAATATGTTAGTTGCTTCTATAAATTTAGGTGCATAAAATTTTAAAGTAGTTGGATTGGTGAATTTGTGGTGATTACTAATTCACCCCTCCCCTATCATTAATCAAACATGTATTAACAATTAGTATCAAATATTTAGTCCCCTGATTGTGAAGGCTTAAGAACTTAGAAAAAAGATCTGAAATTTTAGAGGAAGGAAGCACCTAAGTTCTCTAAATAAGAATTATATACATGGGTAAGCAGGATGAAGATGCATTTGTCCGATATTGGAGAGAAAAAATTGGATCATATTACAATGAAGTATGTTCAACCTTCTTCCATCCTAACTCCTGATGATATAAAAATAAAGTTGGAACATAAATCTGTTATGATAGAAATTGCAAGTGCTTTGGGTGATGCTGAATTTTTAGATATTAAAGAAATGGATAATTCTAAAGATATGTGGGATAAGATAGAAATATTCCATGGTGGTGATGCTCATGTTCAAAAAGCTAAAGTAGATAGTCTCAAAGGAAAGTATGATGAAATGAGAGTGCAGGAAGGAGAAAATATTGTTCAATACAACAAAAGGCTAAAGGAAGTTTTCCCTTCTATCAAAGGAGCTGGTGGTTAACTTGATAAAGATGATGTGGTAAGTAAAATATTGAGAACCCTTCTACCACAATATGCTATTAGAGTCTCTACTATACAAGAACTGAGATCTATCAGTCCTACAAATGTGACTCTAGATTCTTTAATGGGAAAAATTACTTCTTTTGAATTAAGTAATTTAGATAATAGTATGCCTAGAATATAATCTTCTTTCAAAGCTTCCCTTACCATTGGTTCAACAAAGAAAGAAAAGGAAGTATCTAACAGTTCTGAAGGGAAACATGACTATGATTCTATATTATATGAGGAAAGAGACCAAGAAGAGTTGGAAGCACTGCTAGTAAGGAGATTACCTAGAGAAAAAGAAGGTACCAAGGTAAACTACCCTTAAAAAATATTTCATGTAATAAAATTGGTCATATTTCTTCTAGGCATCCTGACAATGATAGGAAGGATAAGTTCAAGAAATTCAGGAACTTCAAGGATAAGAGAAAGAAAGCATGTTACCTAGGAGAAGATGGTGTAATTGATGAATAATTAGATGGAAGATATGATGAGGAAGAGATAGTATTTTTTGCAGTCAAAGAAGATCCCTCAATCGGTGTAAATGGATATAGTGAGGAGAAAGCATTTATTTCAAGCATGAATTATATTGGTGACTGGATAAGGGACACTGGGTGTACACATCACATGACCAATGACAAAAGAAAATTTATTTCAATGGAATAATGTGATGGTGGTGGAGTCATATTTGGTAATGGTTTACCATGCATAGTAAGAGGTAAAGGTTCAATAACACTTAATGATACCACTAATTGTGATGATGTTTATTGGGCTGATAGTTTAAAGTATAACTTGTTAATTGTTTCTCAATTGAATAAAAAAGGTTTCAGGTTGGAATTCAGTAATGGTGTGTGCAAGATCTTAGGAACATCTAGAGATTTGATTTCTACTAGTAAACAAACTAGAGGTAACCTATTCCGATTGAAATCTACTAATAAAAATTTCTTGATTGCTAAAGTTGAGACAACTGGCTATGACAAAAAAGATTTTTTCATGTTAATTTTGATAATCTGGTAAAAGTCAGTAAGCATAAATGTGTTAGAGGTTTGACTACTCTATCTAAGCATGAAAATGATATGTGTAAAGAGTGTCAGTTGGGAAAGCTAACCAGGTCTATCTTTACAAGTAAATTCTATTCATCTCATAACATCCTTGACCTTATTTCATACTAACTTGTGTGGACTGGTGAGAACAAAAAGCTACTATGGAGATAAGTACTTTATCTTATTTGTTGATGATTACTCAAGAATGATGTCTATTATGTTTTTAAAGGATAAATCTAATGCATTCTACATGTTTAAGGTGTATAAGGAAAGAGTTGAAAAAAAAAACAAGTAAATCACTCAAGTGTCTTAGATCTAATAGAGGAGGTGAGTTTACTTTACATGAGTTCTCAACATTCTGTGAAGGACATGGAATCAAGAGACAAATCTCGGCACCAAGAACACCTCACCAAAATGGAATTGCTGAGAGAAGGAACATATCCATAATTGATTGTGCAAGAACACTTTTGATACAAAATGTAGTGGCTAAAATTTTTTGGAGAGAAGATGTAAGTACTGTTGTTTATACTTTGAACTGGGTACAACTTAAGAAAGGTACAAATAAAACACCTTATGAGATATGGTATGGTCATACTCCTAGTGTCAGTTACTTCAATTTTTTTGGAAGGAAATGTTACATAAAGAAGGATGATCAGAATGGTCAATTTGATTCTAAGAGTAATGAAGGAATATTTCTTGGCTATTCTACTAGAAGAAAAGCATATAAGTGTTTGATTAAGCATACTAACAAGATGATTGATAGTGGAAATGTTAAAATTGATGAATTTTCTGAAAAGAATGAGGAAGATAGAAAGAAGGAAGCAAAAGACTATGAAAGGTTTGTTTATGTTCAACTGGTGGAATTAGAGGTAGTACCACAAGTGACTAAAGTGTTGAATGAAGCACAACTGGTGAATAATGATGAAGGTAACTAAAGGACAAAACTAATACTCCCAAGGTATCTAAAAGTGAAGACATAATATCGATTGCTGAATTTTTTGTTGATGACAAAATATTTGGTGGAAATTACTAATTGAGTAGGTCATTTGAAGAAGAAATGAGGAAGGAATTTGAAATTTCTATGATTGGAGAAATCAAATTCTTTATTGGACTTCAAGTACAACAGAAAAAGAAAGGAATATACATAAGTCAATCAAAATATGTGAAGGAGATTCTAAAAAATTTTGGCATGAAATATTCAAAACCAATGGGAACACCTATGGTCACAGGTTGTAAATTATCGAAGGAGGATGAATAAAAATAGGTAAGTGAAACTTTGTATAGATCCATTATTGGTAAAATACAGTATGGTGTGCACAGTAGACTAGATATTTCACATGTTGTTGGTATTGTTGCAAGGTTTTCATAAAATCTAAAGGACCCACATTTGGTTGTAGTAAAGAGGACCTTTAGATATCTTAAAGGAGCTGAAGATTATGGCTTATGGTATGGTAAGGATGGAAATTTTTCTTTGAATTTTTTCACTAATGCAGATTGGGTAGGAAATGTTGATGATAGGAAGAGCACAAGTGGTGGAGCATTATTTCTTGGTGAAAGATTCATCTCGTGGACTAGTAAGAAATAGAATTGTATTTCTCAATCTACTGCAAAGGCAGAGTATGTTGCTGCTTCTCTTAACTGTCAACAAGTAGTATGAATAAAATAGATTCTTGAAGGAATTCATGAAAAGGTCACATAGCCTATTGTTATCTATTGTGATAACACTAGTGCAATTCCAAGAATCCAGTGATGAACTCGAAGACAAAACAAATTACAATAAAATATCATTTTCTAAGAGAGAAGGTACATGAGAAGGAGGTAAGGCTTGATTATGTATCTACTAAAGAAAAAGTTGCTGATATATTCACCAAGCAATTACCAAAGAATACCTTTGAGTATCTCAGAGGTAGATTAGGGGTTATTCCCCTATCTGAGGTTAATTAAATGATAATGTTGATTGCCTCAGTTCATATATTTGTGAAAATATCATATGTATGAATTAATGTAGTGGTGGACAACTCCTAGGGGGAAAATTCTTAAGTTTGATACTAAATTGGTGTAATGAGGAATGAACACGCAAGATTCAGTAAAGTGTACTCAGAGATGACTAAATGGTTTGTCTACTTTGGCATTGTTGTCAAAGGGGGAGAATATGTATGTACTTCCCAAAGGGGGGAGAATATTTATTTTATACAAGGGGAGAATTTATATGTAATCTTGAGCATAATATATGATAAATGAAAGGGAAGTTATATGAAGATGATGGAACAATATAACTAAGTGTGCAGAAAGTAGTAGAAGATCATAGGCAAAGACAGAAGTGGAAACATTTTTTAGAAGTCAGAACGAAGAGAAGATAAGAGTGTTGCCATCAATACCAAAGGGGGAGATTTATAGCATAAATGATGCAGTAATGCTAAGTGATGTATTGATGAATATTGGTATAGACTTGATGACAGGCGAATCAATTATTTCATTGTCATTGATGTCAACTACTTGACTTAGTGTTTTTCAGTATGTTACATGATATTGTGTAAGTGAAGCATGAGTTTCAGTATGTTTCTAAAGTTTCTATTCTTATGGAAGGTTATATCATGTGTGATGATGTTAAATTTTCCATCACGACTCTTGATATGGAGAATTAAGATGGTTATGTTTGATTGGAATCAAACTGGGTAATTGTTAAAACAACTAGTGATATACAATAAGTGATTTGAATGTTATTTCAGATTGGTGAAGTATTTGATGGAGCGATCATAGGATATCATTGTAAAAAATGTCAAGATACTATATGTATGAGCACAAATAATTATGTTAACGAGTGCAACTAGTTTAATTGATTGGAAGCGGTGTTAACATAATGAATAGGTAAACAAGACAAAGTTCTTGAATAGGCTATGAAGATTTGTAGATCGGTGATGGAATTAGATGTGGAAAGAGGATCGATAATGATTTTCATAAAGTAAAAATTTAGTTTCATGTTTTGTGGGACCAACTTGACATCACATTGATCAAGGTATATGTTTGAGGAGGCTTCTTTAGGAAGTTTCTTTTGGTCAAGCAAGGATTTTGAAATGGCTCAACTACCAAGGTAAAATTGATGAGCAAGCCGATGCGGTTAGAGGAAAATATTTCATGAGTGTCTAGATACATTGTATCTTACCTAAGATGATCTAGATTATTCATATCTCAGATCTAGGGTTTTTTGTAAGTCGATGGAAGTAATTCTATATAGTAGAACAATGAAGAAGAACAAAGAGAGAATAGAGTTGATTGTGAATTGCAGAAGGATTTGGAAACAAAGAAAGTAAAGGAATCAAGTTGATGAACCATAACTGTATGCAATGAAAATACCTGCAGTTGCACAACAAGTCAAAACATGCATATACAAGATATACCAAATATTAAGAGCATGCAAAGAACTTGAAATACAACCTAATCTTCACTACAACCTCCGATGAGCTAAAACAAGTGCACCCA